>NC_046127.1:4995109-5007609 GCF_010993605.1 Petromyzon marinus | reverse complement strand
GAGACACGGCACTCACACACAGAGACACGGCACTCACGCGCAGAGACACGGCACTCGCGGGCAGAGACACGGCACTCACACGCAGAGACACGGCACTCGCACACAGAGACACGGCACTCACACGCAGAGACACGGCACTCACGCAGAGACACGGCACTCACACACAGAGACACGGCACTCGCACACAGAGACACGGCACTCACACGCAGAGACACGGCGCTCACACGCAGAGACACGGCACTCACGGGCAGAGACACGGCACTCACACGCAGAGACACGGCACTCACACACAGAGACACGGCACTCACACACAGTGACACGGCACTCACACACAGAGACACGGCACTCACACACAGAGACACGGTACTCACACGCAGAGACACGGCACTCACACACAGAGACACGGTACTCACACACAGAGACACGGCGCTCACACGCAGAGACACGGCACTCACACGCAGAGACACGGCACTCACACACAGAGACACGGCACTCACGGGCAGAGACACGGCACTCACACGCAGAGACACGGCACTCACACACAGAGACACGGCACTCATGGGCAGAGACACGGCACTCACACACAGAGACACGGCACTCACACAGAGACACGGCACTCACACACAGAGACACGGCACTCACACACAGAGACACGGCACTCACACGCAGAGACACGGCACTCACACACAGAGACACGGCACTCACACACAGAGACATGGCACTCAGGGCAGAGACACGGCACTCACACACAGAGACACGGCACTGACACAGAGACGCGGCACTCACACACAGAGACACGGCACTCACACACAGAGACACGGCACTCACACGCAGAGACACGGCACTCACACACAGAGACACGGCACTCACACACAGAGACACGGCACTCACACAGAGACACGGCACTCACACACAGAGACACGGCACTCACACACAGAGACACGGCACTCACACACAGAGACACGGCACTCACACAGAGACACGGCACTCACACGCAGAGACACGGCGCTGACACGCAGAGACACGGCACTCACACGCAGAGACACGGCACTCACACGCAGAGACACGGCGCTCACACGCAGAGACACGGCGCTCACACGCAGAGACACGGCACTCACACGCAGAGACACGGCACTCACACGCAGAGACACGGCACTCACACGCAGAGACACGGCACTCACACACAGAGACACGGCGCTCACACGCAGAGACACGGCGCTCACACGCAGAGACACGGCGCTCACACGCAGAGACACGGCACTCACACGCAGAGACACGGCACTCACACGCAGAGACACGGCACTCACACGCAGAGACACGGCACTCACACACAGAGACACGGCGCTCACACACAGAGACACGGCGCTCACACACAGAGACACGGCACTCACACACAGAGACACGGCACTCACACGCAGAGACACGGCACTCACACGCAGAGACACGGCACTCACACGCAGAGACACGGCACTCACACGCAGAGACACGGCACTCACACGCAGAGACACGGCGCTCACACGCAGAGACACGGCGCTCACACGCAGAGACACGGCACTCACACACAGAGACACGGCACTTACACACAGAGACACGGCACTCACACGCAGAGACATGGCACTCACACACAGAGACACGGCACTCACACGCAGAGACACGGCACTCACACGCAGAGACACGGCACTCACACACAGAGACACGGCACTTACACACAGAGACACGGCACTCACACGCAGAGACACGGCACTCACACACAGAGACACGGCACTCACACGCAGAGACACCTGAGCGCATCTCCGTGCTGCTGTTCCAGGCTGGAGGAGCTGCGCGTGGAGACGGTGCGGGCTGAGCAGGAGCGAGCCGAGGGGCAGGCGGCGCTCGGCGAGCTGCAGGCGGCGCTGCACACACACCGCACGGCGCTGCACGGCCTACATCAGGAGGTGACATGACCCTCAAACGCCCACTCACTCGCTCGCTGGCTAACCAGCCAGCACTAGCCCTCAACTCACCCTAACCACCCAGCACTAGCCCTACCCCTAACCACCCAGCACTAGCCCTACCCATATCTACCCAGCACTACCTTTACCTACATCCACCCAGCCCACCGTGCAGAATGGGCTGGTGTTTAGCTGCCAGCTGGCGCCTTGCGATGGCGTGGCTGCACGGTGGAGCAGCTGCAGGTGGCAGCGCTAGCGCCAGCGTAGTTGTAGTAGTATCCAGTGCCGGATTATCCTAGTAGCACATACAGCTGTATATGTAGCTACGGGCCCCGCACTTTCAAGGGCCCCGCGCTAAATGCTTTCAAGCTATAAATTCTGGTTCACTGATTCTGCACTTGCTCTATTACTATAGTACTGGACTGCCTTCAACTTTTATAAACGACTGGGTGTTTAAGGTTAGCGATTTGTCGTATTATCTGGCTGTATTGCAAATGAAAAAATACAATTACCGTATTTTCCCACATATAACCCGCGGGGTATACCACTTTTTACAAACAAAACAAGACCCTGCGGGCTATCCCAAAAATATTTTACACCTGTGACATGTCATGACTCGTTTTATTTTTTTCATGGTAGGACTATCCACTATGCAACACTTACCTTTGATTGAAGCACTGCTGAATAAGCCACTCACACTAAAATTGCACATGTTATCACGTTTCAAATGAATTGTTTGTACAATGAAACGACAATGTTTGAAGTGCGCGCACTGTTTACCGGCGACGGGAGAGCTGGGGGGAGAGAGAGAGGTGGGGGTTGGGGGGTGGGGCAGCTGGGGGGAGAGAGAGGGAATTAAGCTGCAGTAACGACGTTAACTAGATGAATGCATGCGGGGTATATGGAGGTGCGGGCTATCTGAAATTTGTTTTACACAAAACGCTATTTTAGCGGGGTATATGCGTCTGCGGGTTATATGCGTATGCGGGCTATACGCGGGAAAATACGGTACTTTACTGTGCAAGTTAAAAATGTGTTTTAATATTTGTGTTTTTTTTTATTTAAAGCCCCATTATAACATATGCTAGAGGCCCCGCACTGGCAGTAGCAGAATCTTTATTTACGCTGGACAAATCCGATGAGCTGTGAAGCTCTTTTTCACAGATGTTGCAGTAGGGTCGGGTCAAAAAGTTACGACAAACTTAAACAAAAACACGATCGGAGTGCAAAGTATGGGAAAGGTAAACAAATCGCCGATAATAACAAAAAACTAATATTTTACCAACCATTATCTGCGGCCGGGTGCTGCCACCTCGCATGGGCATTGAACCCGCCCCTCCCCCTGCCCCTGTGTCCTCCAATCCCATGACCCTCTCCCCCTGCCCTGCCCCGCCCCCCCCACATCGCTCTCCCACAGCTGGAGGCGGCACGGGGCCTGCAGGCGGAGCTGGCACGCGAGCTGGGGCGGCGGCGCGCGGAGCAGCGGCTGGAGCAGCAGCGCGTGGAGGAGAAGCGCAGGGAGCTGGCGCTGGCGCTGACCGAGGGCGAGAGGGAGGCCGCGGAGAGACGCTCGCTGATTCGCGTCCGTCCTGCACTGCGGCATCCTGCACCACGACACCCTGCACCGTGCACCGCAACACCATGTGTGTGTGTGTATACCCGCGTCTCTGTGTGTATACCCATGCCTCTGTGTGTGCGTGTGTGTGTATATACCCATGTCTCTGTATACCCATGTCTCTGTCTCTGTATACCCATGTCTGTATCTCTGTATACCCATGTCTGTATCTCTGTATACCCATGTGCGTGTGAGCGCAGGAGAGCCGTGAGGAGCTGGAGTCGCTGTCTGCGCGCCAGCTCGAGCTGCAGCACCAGGTGGCCGAGCTGGAGCGGCAGGCGGCGCGCCTGCAGCTGCACGGCGAGCAGCAGCGAGAGCAGCTGCACGAGACGCAGGCGGCGCTCACCGCTCGCTCCGCCGGTGAGGGCGGGAGGCGGTGGGATGCACACGTGTCTGTGTGTGTGCGTGTGTGTGTGTATCTCTGTGATGGGGCAGTTGTGGAGAGAGTGGAGAGTTTCCCATACCTGGGCAGTGTGCTCATGACCGGCTCCGGTTTGACAGCACAGGTCTCACTGCGAATCAGTCGAGCGGCATTATATTTTCATCGGTTGCGTAACGCTGTGAGGAAGCTACCTGGTCTGTCGCTCCGCACTAAGCTTCAGGTTTTCTCGGCCACGGTCATTCCCTCCCTTCTCTACGCTTGCGAAACGTGGACTCCCCTAATGGAACATCTTCGCCGGTTGGAAACATTTAGGCTGGCCTGCCTACGATCCATCCTGGGTTTAACCAGACTGGATTGTGTGAGGAGCTCACAAATCCTTGAAAGATCTGGGCAAAGTCCCATCGGTGAGCTCCTCCGGCAGGCAAGGCTGCGTTGGCTGGGTCATGTAGCCCGCATGCCCAGTCACCGCATGCCCAAGCAGCTTTTGTTCGGCCGGATCGAGGGGGACACCGCTGTTACCAGCGGTGTCAAGATCGGCCTCAGTGGAGGAGGCTCGTGAAGGATGCTACTGGGCAGTTGGAGGCAGTCGCCCTTCAACAACAACGGAGGGCGGAGGAGCGATGCTCACAACAACGAGCGGAGCGCCGGGTGGCTAAAGCACAGCAAGTTAGCACAGTAGGGGGCACAGGTGGTGCATCAGCCAGTCATCTCAGTCAGTCGACCCGTGGCACCTGGGTCTGCCCCGTGACCTGCCAGCGGGCGTTCGACACTTCACGTGGCCTCAAGGTGCACATGGCCTGGCACAAGCGTCGTGGTGACGTCACCGCCACTTTGTGGCGAATGGCGGTTGTTGTATCTCTGTGTGTGCATCAGTAGGGGGCACAGGTGGTGCATTGGCCAATCACCTCAGTCGACCCGTGGCACCTGGGTCTGCCCTGTGACCGCCTGCCAGTGGGCGTTCGACACTTCACGTGGTCTTAACGTACACGTCGCCTGGCACAAGCGTCGTGGTGACGTCATCGCCACTTAGTGGCGGATGGCGGTTGTTGTTGTGCATCAGTGGAAGCAGCAGTGTAGTGGTTAGCGCTACGCTGCGCTACGAACCCGGCGACCCGAGGTCGATTCCCGCTCACGGCCAACACCAGTGACGATTGCTTGATCCGGTCCTGGGCCTCCCCGAGGTTGACTCAGCCTCAATTGAATTCATAGTGTGGTGTGTAAACATTGAGGTCGGCCGTGGTGCTGGCCACCCACCGCCTTGTGTGCAGTTCCGACCTTCATAGGTGCTTACTAATAGCACTTGCACCAACAGTCTTTTAAGGCTATATGGGGGATCTTTGGCTGTGTGTGGGGCACTGTGGTTGTAGAGCTGCACACCGTGACGGAGTCTCTGCGTGTGGAGGAGGAGGCTCTGAACCAGCTCCGCCTGCAGCAGCGCCAGAGGCAGGAGGAGCTCCAGGCTCTGCAGGCCAACTCACTGGAGGTGCGGCCCTGCCCCTCCCAAATCTGCCCCTCTCAGCCCTGCCCCCATCCCAGCCCTTTCCCTCCCAGCCCTGCCCCCATCCCAGCCCTTTCCCTCCCAGCCCTGCCCTGCCTCTCCCAGCCCAGCCCCTCACATCCTTAGACTCGATATTAATGTTGGCGATGGTGGCAATATAAGTGGTGGTGGTGGTGGTGGTGATGATGGCGTTTTTGATATTGGTTGTGAAAATGATTGTGATGATAATGGCGATCATGAAGATTGATTCCTCTCCCTGCCCCCTCGACTCTTCCTCCTCCTCCCCTTTCTCCTCCTCCTCCTCCTCACTCCCCTCCTCCTCCTCCTCCTCTCCCTCCTCCTCCCCACCACCCCCCCCCCCCTCCGCAGGCACGCGTGGACCTGGAGAGCGTGCTGGCGGCGAGCAGGCGCGAGCGCTCCGAGCTGGAGCGCCTGCAGCAGCTGGCGCGGCGCGAGCGCGAGGCCGGGGAGCGCCGGCGCCGCGACGGCGAGCGGGAGGCGGCGGAGGAGGCGGCGAGGGCCCAGGGGGAGGCGCACGACGCGCAGGCCGCACTGGCGGACACGCAGGCGTGAGTGGCGCGGGTGGCGCGGGTGGCGCGGGTGGCGCGGGTGAGGAGTGATGCAGTGAGCGTCGCCGAGGTGCCACGTCCGTCTGAGGGTGCCGTGGTGATGGGCCGCAATGTGTGGTTGTGCGCCGGTGACGGGGCGCCGTGTGTGGTTTGCGTGGCGGTGTTGGGCCGTGTGTGGTTGTGCCGCGGTGACGGGGCGCCGTGTGTGGTTGTGGTGCAGGGCGCTGGCCGAGGTGGAGTCGGAGCTGCGCTCCGCTCGTTGCACGCTGAACTCGCTCACCGCGGACCGCGACGAGCTGCAGGGGCAGCTGGATCGCGCCGCTGCCCTCAAGCAGACGGTTTCCACGGAGACGGAGGCGGCAATGCAGCAGCTCCACGGTAACTGTGGCACGGGGCAGCGGCTGCTGCCGTGTGGGTGGTGTAGCACGGGTGCGCGTGCACGTGTGTGCGTGTGTATGTGCGTGTGTGTGTGTGTGTGATTATGGGAAGCGGTGGTACAGGGATTCATGCACTGTGTTACTAACTTGGCTAGCCGAGTTCAATTTCCATTCGCCGCCAACACTAGCAACTATTATCTGAACCGGTCCTGGGCCTCCCCTCAATTAATTACCTTGTGTGGTTTGTGAACATCGGCACTGGGGAGACAAAGGCGGCCGGGGAGTGGTGCTGGTCACTCACCCCCTCGTGTGTCATGCAGGCCTTCATAAGTCGCTCGTTAATAGCACTTGCCCTGTCTCTCAAGGCTACACGGGGGGATCTCTGTCTTTGTGGAATGCAGCGACCCGGGCGGAGCTGCTAGCGCTGCAGGAGCAGCTGCAAGAGAAGCAGGGCAAGCTGCAGCAGCTGCAGCAGGTGCGCAGGGCCGGAGTGCTGTTGCTCGCACCCTCACACGCAAAAACAAGGAACAGCAACGCAACGCAACAGCGGCAACACAATCAGAGCCACCAGATGGTCCCGGTGTGGCCGGGACGGTACGGGTGTGACCGAAACGGTCCAGGTGTGGCCGGCACGGTCCAGGTGTGGCCGAGACTGTCCGGGTGTGGCCGTGAAGGTCCGGGTGTGGCCGTGAAGGTCCGGATGTGGCCGTGACAGTCCAGGTGTGGCTGGTTAGGTCCGGGTGTGACCGTGACGGTCTGGGTGAGGCCGGAGCGGTCCGGGTGTGACCGGAACGGTCCCAGGTTGCGGCCGAAGACGGTCCGGGTGGCTTCACAAAGTGTGTCCTGGCGTCTACCGTGAAGATGCCCAAGCAGGGGGCGGGCCTGTGTGGGCAGGTGGAGGGGCTACAGTGGTACCCGTGTGTGTTAACAGTGTGTGATGGTGTAGTGACGGTGCGTGTGGTGACGGTGCGGTGCCTGTGCCTGTGCGTGCGCGCGCGTGCGGTAACGGTACAGCGCCTGTGCCTGTGCGTTGATTCGTCGCCTGCGTCTCCGGTGGTGGTGCGTGCGCGCAGGACGCTACGAGCGCGGCGCGACACCGCGACGCGCTGCAGGAGGAGGGGAGCCGCGCGGAGCAGCGCTGCCGGGCGGCGCTCGAGCGGCAGGATGAGGCGGAGCGCGGCGTGGCGCTGCTGCGCGAGCGCCAGCACGAGGGCGAGCAGGTACAGCGTAGCCCACACCAGACAAAGGTCCCCCGCGTAGCCTTCGACAGGCGGCTGGGGGCAAGTGCTGCTAGCGAGTAGGCCGGTAAGGCACGCGAGAGGGTTGCTGGCCAGCACCACGACCTTTGTCTCCCCAGCGGCGATGTTTACACACCCCACCAGGTACTCGTTTTGAGGCCGAGTCGACCTAGGCGAGGCCCAGGACCAATTGTTCGCCATGAGCGGGAATCAAACTCGGGCCGCCGGGTTCGTAGCGCAGCGCGCTAACGACTACTCAATAATACTCACTCTCACATACTCGCGTTGCTGCGGCCGCCATTGGCGGCGAGATGTTAACTACCTCGCCTGGTATACAGGTCATAGGTTCAATCTCGACCCTGACGCATGCTGTATATTTGGAGTGTATGTGTCTTTGTCTCTCCGCGTAAGCCGTGTGGATTTTTACACACTTTCTATTAACTCACTGTCTGTTGTTGTCGTATCCTCAAATCTTGTAACTCAATTTTACCCCACTTCCCAATGTGGTATACTTATGTCATGCTGATGGCAATACTATATTCCATCATAAAAAATATATATAATCTTAAACAATCTTTTTTTATATGTTATGTTTCGCCTTGGGTCTAATTGTCCACGGTCAACTTACGTTGGCTGTAAATCACCAGGGTCCCTTAAGTTATGGCAAGCTTCGGGGCCACTTCCTGGAGTCGTGGAGTTCTTCCATTACTAGTAGGGTACATTTCATTGAAGCGTGTTTTTCCCCACCAGATTTCAAATGAACGTCATGCATTCAGAGTATGCTGCTGCTATAAATTTCCACGTGATGATGATAAGCCACTTCGTTGAGCTATCATTTATGATAGCCAGGTCGCTTTTGACAAAGACCTACATAGCTCAGTGGGCCTTACTGCACATCATCCACCCCCCCCCCCCCCCCCCTTCCCTCCGCTCACTCTCTCTGTCTCTCTCTGCGGCCGGAGCAGGAGCTGGCACTGCTGCAGGAGCGGAGCGGCGAGGTTGGCGCTGAGCGGGAGAGGCTCGCGGCGGAGGTGGCGCGTCTCCGGGAGGAGGCGGAGCGGCGGAGCGAGGAGGCTGAGCGCGCGGGGCGCACCGAGCGACGCTGCGGGGAGCTGGAGAGAGAGGCCCAGGCGCTGCGTACGGCACACGCTCAGTCGCTCGCTCGCTCACTCACTCGCGTAGTCACTCGCTCCCTGAGTGACTCGCTGGTGCAGTCACGCACACAGATATTCACAGATACACAGTCAGTCACTCATTCACTCACTTGCACAGTCATTCACTTACACACTCACTTATCAATGTCCCATACAGCACCCACACCCACACTGTTGCCACTCAAACACTCACACAAAACTTCACTCTCTCTCTCTCTCTGTCTGCTCTCCACTCCTCCTACTCCACCTCCCTCCTCACCTCCCCACGCCGCCGCCCGTAGGCTCGGAGCTGAGCGACAGAGAGCGGCGGGCGGCGCCGGGCGACGAGGAGGAGGAGGAGGGGGGGCGCTTGCTGCGCGAGGAGGTGGCGCAGCTGCGTGGCGAGTTGGAGGAGGAGCGGAGGGCGGCGCTCGCCAGGCTCGCCACCCAGCGCCAGCAGAGCCGGGAGCAGCTGTCCGCGCTGCGCGATGATGCTCGGGTGCAGGCCGCCCGCCTGCAGGAGGCGCTCGATGTGAGGACGCACACACGAACGCGCGCATGCGCACGCCGCTTGTGATCGTGGTGGTGGGGAGTGGCAGCGGTTAGCGCGCTGCTCAATGACCCCAGTGACCCGAGTTCGATTCCCGCTCACGGCCAACACCAAGTGACGATTTTCTGAACGGGTCCTGGCCTCCCTTAAAATGAGGTTCGATGTGAAAACATCGCCACTGGCCACCTACCCCCTCGTTGCTATGCCGGCCTTCATACGTGCAACTCGCTAACAGCACTTGCCCCAATAATCTGTTGAAGGCTATATGGGGGGGGGTCTTTGGTGAGGAGTGGTGGCACAGCGTTTAGTGCGCCACGCTACGAACCCGGCGACCCAAAGTTCGGAGTCCCGCTCACGGCCACTAACACCAGAGACGAATATCTAGACCGGTCCTGTTGTGTGATTGTGGTCGTAATTGTGGTACGGTTGTAATCGCGTGATTAATGGCGTGGTTGTAATTGGTGCGGTTGTGTGGTTTGCGCATTGGTCGTGCGATTGTGGTTGCAATCGTGTGCGGTTTTTGTGCGGTTGTTGTGCGGTGGCGCCGCAGGCCGAGCGGGCCGAGTGTGGCCGCGTGCGTGCCGAGTCCCGCCGGCTGGGGCAGGCCGCTCGCGAACACCACGCCACGGCCTCGCGGCTCCTCGCCGAGCTCGCGCGCCTGCAGAGCGACTTCCAGCTGCTGCACACGCAGGTGGAGGGAGGCGCGGAGGGGCTACGGGAGGGGTGGGGGGGGGCCACGGGAGGGTGGGGGGCACTACTTCGGAGGTGTCCTGTTCGAGAAGTGACATTTGTCCCGCAAAGGGTCACTTGAGTATTTAGCCTGTGAATCGTGGTCGACATTCAACCTGCGATTCGCCACTCTCCCGCCCGCCTGCTCCTGTGTCCCCTGTCCCGTGTCCCATGTTCCCACGTGTCCCGTGGCCCATGTCTAGTGTTCCCGTGTCCCCGTGTTACGTGTTCCCGCGACCCGTGTCCCATGTTCCCGTGACCCGTGTCCCTGTGTCCCATGCCTCATGACCCATGTCCCCGTGTCCCTGTGTTTCATGTCCCCGTGTTCCGTAACCCGTGTCCCGTGTCCCCATGTCCCATTTCCCCGTGTCCCCATGTCCCATATCCCCGTGTCTCGTGATCCGTGTACCATGTTGCATGTCCCCGAATCCCGTGTCCCCGTGTGCCAAGCCCCGTGTCCTGTCCCATGTCCCCGTGTCCGATATCCGCCGCCCCACCCCCCCCCCCCAACTTCCCCGCAGCTGCGGAGCCAAGAGGAGTTGGCGTCGCGCGAGCGGGAGACGCGCGAGGCGCTGCGGGCCGTGCGGAGCGACGTGCGCGAGGAGATCGGCGCGGGCCTCCGGGAGCTCGACCGCTCGCGCCTCGGCCTGCTCGACGATCTGGAGGCCGTGTACGAGGAGAAGGAGCGCGTCCGGCGCGAGATAGACGGCCTCAAGGAGAACCTTCCGCCCGACGGCGACCGCCTCTCCGCCCTGTCCGCGCCCGGCGCCGCCGACCGTGCCGCCGCCGCCGGCCCCCCTCGCTCACCGGGACTCTCGCGCAGCCTCCTCCTCCTCACCAAGGTAAGCGCCAGGGCCGTATTATCCAATAGGCCACAGTAGGCACTGTGCCTGGGGCCTACGAAAACTGAAGGGCCTACAAAGAAATGTGACGTTGTTTTTTTTTTGTCTTCATGATCAAAAAAAAAATTCAGCAAGATATCTTCTCGAATAAATATATTTGTACGGCTGCTCGTTGACATTTCTTTGCAGTGGTTAACAAGTCGTTGACTCGTTGCGAGCGAGGCATATTTCACCTAAAATAACAGCGACACAAATCTTCAAGCTTAAACGAAAGTAAAGCAACATGGTGCTCACCATGCGGTCATCCCGTCAGAACGTTAAATTGATGAAAATGAACGGCATCCTTTTAAAGCCTTGTCATCCGATATGATAATCGTAGTAACAAAAATAGTCGAAGCATTTTTCGCTTGTAATATTTCGAGGCTTACCTTGTTTTTTTTTCTCTCCAATGATTTCAAATTACATCTGCTTATCTGCGGCGAACGAGGACGCAGGCTAAACAATGAACGCATCGGTAACGACATCTGTCCAGCGGCTGGACGAAGTCCGCATGAAACAAGCCGAGTGACAGCGGCGGGAGTAGCAGCACGGGGCAGCGGTAACAACTGTCGAGAGTTATCACTGAAGGCCTACGAGAGAGTGCCCTACAAGAACCTTAATCCGGCCCTGGTGAGCGCCGTCCGACCATGGCGCCCAACCTGCTCCGTCTCGGCGATCTCTCCCGCCCGGCTGAACTCCTCCACTTGGTAGAGGATTCGTGAGTTGGGGTAGGCAAGAGTCGAGCTCGCACGCCTCCGACTGGCATGGTTGGCTTACGCACGGTGCGAAAGAAGTTCAACATACACGCGTACATACCTCGTCTCTACTCGTCTCACCTCGTCTCACCTCGTCTCACCTCGTCCCGTGGTCGCAGGGAGAGCTGTGGAGCGGAGACGCGGCCTGTGAGAAGCTGCGGCAGCAGGACGACTGGCTCAAGGTGCGACGCCAACCCCCCCCCCCCCCCCTGCCCCCCCCCCCCTGCCCCCCCCCCCTCCTCAAAGCAGACATGGGGGAGAGCCAGGGCCCCCCTCCACGCTCATGCAATGCCGATGGTTGAGTCTGTGTACTGTGTAGATGTATCGTTAGCCGGGTATCGGCAGTGGCCACGCTGCCGCACGTGGCGTGGCCCGTGACCCAGCGCTGAGGCAGCGAGGGATCGGTGGATCAGCGGGTGGCTGGGTCGAGGAGGAGCCGTACCCCTGGCTCTGCCGGGAGAAGGCGGTACAGCAAAGTGCGGACTAATCTGTCCCGTCTGTTTGGGATAGAGCGTTGCCCCCTTGCTCACGTGGGTTTTCTCCGGGTGCTCCGGTCTCCTCCTCCCATTTCTAAACATTCATTAAGAGGCCGATAACATTTTCACACTTGGAGGACTACAGAGCTTGGGCAATTGTTGGTAGTGCCGGCTCACCATTATAGTTCCTCTTTGGGCCTCCGAGTCGTCCCCTCTCTCACTGATTTTCTGTGTGTGCACGTGTGTAATGGTTCGATAGAGGCGCTTACACTCGTGTGGAGGCAACACTATTTATTTAACACAACTGCAACACACCCTACACATAAGGTGGTGACCACCGTCCTACTCACGCTAACACTCGGG
>NC_046127.1:4289221-4316721 GCF_010993605.1 Petromyzon marinus | reverse complement strand
TGACGACGATCCATCGTGAGGACGACGAGCCATCGTGACGACGACGATCCATCGTGATGACGACGACGATAATGGTGATGATGATTTTGACGACGATAATGATTACTGTCATTTGCGTTTAGCTCGTTGTCTTTAGCCCCCCCCCCCCCCCCTGCACCTCCGATTAGCACGGATGGCTACGTATGGTGCGAAAGAGGTTCAACGTACATACTGCCCATAGAATAACACTACCCATAGAATAACACTACCCATAGACTCAACACTACCCATAGAATAACACTACCCATAGAATAACACTACCCATAGAATAACACTACCCATAGAATAACACTACCCATAGAATAACACTACCCATAGAATAACACTACCCATAGAATAACACTACCCATAGAATAACACTACCCATAGAATAACACTACCCATAGAATAACACTACCCATAGAATAACACTACCCATAGAATAACACTACCCATAGAATAACACTACCCATAGAATAACACTACCCATAGACTCAACACTGCCCATAGTTTAGTTTCATAGTTTAATTTATTTGGTATAGCCCTGTGAGCCATTCTACTCTTGAATCGGGTGCAACCGCAACAAACAAAAAACATGAACAAGAAAACATCTTAAAGTGATTATGTGACTGTGCAAACAGAAAATCCAGGAAAAAAACCATCAAAATATTCCTGAAAAAGCACCGTACACCAACGCTGTGTGCAAAAAATCCCAGTGGGATGCAAGTCAAACAAAAACAACCACAAGACAACTAAGATTAAGGCCATCAGTCTAACTCCGTACTACAATAAACAAAAACATGTCCAAACCAAAAAACTTTTAGAAATCACCAAAATAAAGCCATAAATGCAATGTAACGGTGATCATAGGAACTGTGACCGAATTTTTAACAATAAACTACATAAATAACATGTAACACCAAACCCTAGAGCCACAGCTGGCTGCATGAGGCACTCCACAAACAACAGGAGCATCAGTCGGAGTATCACATTTTTCAATGCACCTTTAAGATCAGCACACTAAATCAAAATACAGATAATACTTTGCAGCGGTCATCCGGAGCGAAACATTTTATTTTATTTTAGGCCACTGAATGGCAGTGGCAGCTAGGGGTGTACAACTCCTCTAGAGCAGTTTTGAGTGAAGATCTCATAGGTAGTGATTCAAGTTGCAGTTTATTGGCAATAGCATTCCAGACCCTGGGGGCATCAATAGCA
The DNA here is from genome assembly GCF_010993605.1 of Petromyzon marinus. Taxonomy (NCBI): domain Eukaryota; kingdom Metazoa; phylum Chordata; class Hyperoartia; order Petromyzontiformes; family Petromyzontidae; genus Petromyzon; species Petromyzon marinus. The sequence goes on along the minus strand of NC_046127.1, from coordinate 4,315,485 downwards.
AAGGCCCTTCCTCCGGTTTTTGTACAGCAATAGGGAATGTGAAGCTGGTGGATGAGTGAAGACCTGAGGTCATTTCTAGATTTGAAGCTTTCGTGACTGCAAGGATCCATACTCTTTGGTTCTATTCGGTAAAGTCACGCAGTCTTCGAGACAGGCTGGTCCCTTCACCTGATGAAGGCCGCTTGTGTTGTGGCCGAAACGTCGTGATTTTTGTCGTTTTATTTTTTTACCTACGTGACTTTACCGAACGGAACCAAAGAGTACCTGAGGTCAAATTTGTTCAAATTTGTTAGACTCAACACTGCACCTCCGATTAGCATGGTTGGCTGCGCCCTGTGCTAAAGAAGTTCAACGTGCGTACGTGCTCATTCAGGAGGCGATCGTAGTCCCAGTACAATGATCGCAATGCCGGAATGAATCGACGATCCTTACGAGCGGCAGCCCAGCCCCTCGGATCTTGAGGGCCCCCCCCCACCAGCACAACCCCCCACCACAGCCCCCACACCCCCCCCCCCACTCACCCAGGGCTCTGATTTATAATGCTCGAGATGCAAGACTGTAGCACTGTGATAAATCCGATCGGTAATTTTGGTAATTTAAGACATTGCTTCGCTCTGTGTGTGTGTGTGCGCGCGCGTGTGCGCATGCTCCACTTACCGGCTCTAAGGCGGCAGGGCGACGCGGTGGTGACGCTCGCGCCTCGCAACAAGAAGAGTCTGGGTTCGATTCCCGACTCGGAGCGCATCTCTCTCTGTGTGTGTGTGGAGGTTTGTGTGTTTTCCGTCGCTCTCCCCGCCGCGGTTCTGCGTGGGTTTCCTCCGTGTCCTCCGGCTCCCTTCCCGTCGATAAAAACAAAACAACAACAACAACAGCCGCCAATCGTCACTCAGTAGCGCGGTGACATCACCACGGCGCTTGTGCCAGGCTAGGTGCACTTTAATGGCACGTGAAGTGTCGAGCGCCCGCTGGGCAGGAGGTCACGGGACAGACCCAGCAGGTGCCGCTGGTTGACTGAGATGACTGGCCGATGTACCACCACCTATGCCTCCTGCTGTGCCAAAACACACACACACACAGCGGAATTGGCATCAGCCAAAACCATCCCCTTTTTGCAGACATTTTAAACTAATATCTGCACGTTGGTCAATTGCAATCACGCAGCAACAGCAGCAGCATCGCGAAATCTTGGGAGGTGCAAACTGAAAAAAAGTATTGCGAATCAGTGAGGCTCTCCCGAGTAAAAAAAAAAAATGCGGAATAATAATGAAATCTATAAATAATCTATCTTTTTATTTTAGCAGGTAAAGGTCCACTGAGCTGCGTAGCTCTTTTTCAGAAGTGACCTGGCCACAAATGATAGCCCAACGAAGTGGCATCATCATCATCATCACGTGGAATATTATATCAGCAAAATACTCTTAGACGCGTGCCGTTGATTCTAAATGCGGAGTGCAAAAAGCCGGACGACCCGGGGACAAATCCATGCGTCCACAGGTGAGGGAGAGACATGCACAGACTCTTAATATACTGTAATGGGCATCCCCTGTTACAAATGACAGCGCGACGAAAGTGGCTTATCATCACGTGGAATTTATAGCAGCCAAATACTCTCAAAGCGTGACGTTGATTCTAAATGTGGAGTGCAAAAAACCGGACGACCCTGAGACAAATCCTCGCGACCACAGGGGAGAGTGAGAGATACCCAGACTCCAAATATATTGTAATGGGCATACACCATTCGCTGTGGCCATGATTTATGTCTCGCCTTGTGGGATATCTCCGCAGACCGCCACGATTGTGGGGAAATTCGAGGTCAAGTTCAGGGTCATGATGTCCGACCTGGTGATCCTGGAGAAGATCCAACGCGGTCTCATGGGCGCGCAAGTCAGAATCAAAACCGAGGTGAGCCGAGTGCCAAATCAACCGCCACCATGATCACCACCATCGTTACCATCATCACCATCAGCAGCACTGCCACCACGATCACCGCCATCACGACCTTCATCACCACCGTCATGATCGCCACCACCACCACCACCACGACGATCACCACCATCACTACCATCATCACCACCATAGCCACCATGATCACCGCTATCACTATCATCATCACCATCATCACCACTACTCCCACCACCACGATCGCCACCGCCACGACCATCATCACCACCACCATCCCGCGATCACCGCCACCACCACCACCACCACGATGATTACCACCATCACTACCATCATCATCACCACGATCACCACCACCGCCGCCACCACCACCACCACCACCACAATCACCACCGTCGTCACCTCCGCCGCCACGATCACAACCTGCGACACCGAGGCGGCGTGGTGTCGCAGGTTGAAGGTGCGTTCATCTGCAACCACCGTGGCACAAAGCAGGCTCGGCCTCCAATTACGGTGTAACGAATGGGAATGTAGGGAAGGTGGGACGGGGAGGGGGAGGGAGGGAAGGGTGGGAGAAAGGGGGGGTGGGATGGAGGGGGGGGGACAGGGAGGGAGGCGGGTGGAAGGGAGGGAAGGGGAGGGAGGGCATTCTCGCAGAGGCTTAATGAGAGTGGAGAATGAGCGCCTAATGATTACGGGGAACATACAGGCAAATAAAATGAGAGGCGTTGACACGGGGGATGCGCGACCGTGTGCGTCTACACACACGCACGTAGTCGTAATGCTTCTGAGATCTGAATGGACACAATGCAGGCGATTTGATCATCGGCAGGCAGGCCTGGGAGAAGCTTTCCCCTACGTCCGCGGAAAGCGTTACCGCAGGCTCGTCGCAAAATCTGCCGCAGCGTTTGCGAGGTTGCAAAGCTTCCGGCGCCATCGACGCACCGCGAAGATGTGAACGTCATCATCATTACTGTGACTGTCAATCGGTCGTCATTTTACGCGCCAACATCGCCCTCGGCGTCACAACAGCCGCCCGGTGACGTGGAGGAATGGGCAAGGGGGAGAAAAGGAAAAGCCGGTCAGGCCCATCAGCGGCTACGCCTCACGAGCCGGAGGCACATCGTGGAAGAGAGAGAGAGAGAGCGCTGTAACAGGATAAAATGAATCCGCGACAGAACGAATGATACATTACGTGAATGCTTTAGGCCCATACATGGAGTAATTGCGCATGACTTTGCCCATATAAGGAAAACTGGAACGGGAATCGACGTGTTTTTAACGATCCAATGCTCGATTAAACGAGAATCGACCGATCTTTAACGATACAAAGCTTGATCCACGCTTGATCCTTGCTCAAACACATACACAAAGGTATTAAAAATATTATAGCCATGCTTGAGCCACGCTTGATCCTTGCTCGAACATACACACAGGTATTCAAAATATCATAGCCTTGCTTGATCCACGCTTGATCCTTGCTCAAACACATACACACAGGTATTCAAAATATCATAGCCATGCTTGATCCACGCTTGATCCTTGCTCAAACACATACACACAGGTATTAAAAATATCATAGCCATGCTTGATCCACGCTTGAACCTTACTCGAACACATACACACAGATATTAAAAATATCATAGCCATGCTTGATCCACGCTTGATCCTTGCTCAAACACATACACCCAGGTATTACAAATATTATAGCCATGCTTGATCCATGCTTGACCCTTACTCAAACACATAGACACAGGTATTCAAAATATCATAGCCATGCTTGATCCACGCTTGATCCTTGCTCAAACACATACACACAGGTATTCAAAATATCATAGCCATGCTTGATCCACGCTTGACCCTTACTCAAACACATACACACAGGTATTAAAAATATCATAGCCATGCTTGATCCACGCTTGACCCTTACTCGAACACATACACACAGGTATTCAAAATATCATAGCTGTGCTTGATCCATGCTCAAACACATACACACAGATATTAAAAATATCATAGCCATGCTTGATCCATGCTTCATCAATGCGCAGAATCCCCTGCTGCAGGAGTCGAACCCTCACATTCTCTCTCCTCCAAACGTGTGCACTTTGCGTGCAGGTTGCAGCCAGCAACGCTCAGTCGCATCGGATCTCCGAGCTCCTTAAGCAGCTGCGGGAACGGATTGACGCGTGCTCCTACCCGCATGTCGACAAAGAGGCGAGTGCCCGAAACGGCACAGCTGGTCCCAGCGGGTCCCAGCGGGTCGCAGAGGGTCCCAGAGGGTCCCAGAGGGTCCCAGAGGGTCCCAGCGGGTCCCAGAGGGTCCCAGCGGGTCCCAGAGGGTCCCAGAGGGTCCCAGAGGGTCCCAGCGGGTCCCAGCGGGTCCCAGAGGGTCCCAGCGGGTCCCAGCGGGTCCCAGCGGGTCCCAGAGGGTCCCAGAGGGTCCCAGAGGGTCCCAGCAGGTCCCAGAGGGTCCCAGCGGGTCCCAGAGGGTCCCAGAGGGTCCCAGAGGGTCCCAGCGGGTCCCAGAGGGTCCCAGAGGGTCCCAGCGGGTCCCAGAGGGTCCCAGCGGGTCCCAGCAGGTCCCAGAGGGTCCCAGAGGGTCCCAGCAGGTCCCAGAGGGTCCCAGCGGGTCCCAGAGGGTCCCAGAGGGTCCCAGAGGGTCCCAGCGGGTCCCAGAGGGTCCCAGCGGGTCCCAGCGGGTCCCAGAGGGTCCCAGCGGGTCCCAGCAGGTCCCAGAGGGTCCCAGAGGGTCCCAGCGGGTCCCAGCAGGTCCCAGAGGGTCCCAGCGGGTCCCAGAGGGTCCCAGAGGGTCCCAGCGGGTCCCAGCGGGTCCCAGAGGGTCCCAGAGGGTCCCAGCGGGTCCCAGAGGGTCCCAGCGGGTCCCAGAGGGTCCCAGCGGGTCCCAGCGGGTCCCAGAGGGTCCCAGCGGGTCCCAGAGGGTCCCAGAGGGTCCCAGCGGGTCCCAGTGGGTGTCAGTTGGTCGCAGAGGGTCCCAGCCGGTGTCAGTGGGTTCCAGCAGATCCCATGCGGGTGTCAGCAGGTGCCAGCGGGCCGCAGAGGGTCCCAGCGGGTCCCAGCGGGTCCCAGAGGGTCCCAGCGGGTGCCAGTGGGTGTCAGTGGGTCCCAGTGGGTCCCAGCGGGTTCCAGAGGGTTCCAGAGGATTCCAGAGGGCCCCAGCGGGTCCTAGCGGGTTCCCGCGAGTCCGATGCCGAGATCCGAGGCACGACTGAGCCGCCAACACCTGCGTCTTTGAGAACAGCCGAGTGGCTCAAGGCCGAGTTTGGCCTTAGGCTTGCAACACTGTTAGGGACCAAGGGCTGTTAGCGATCACCTAACTCGTTAAATTTTGATTTAAAGCTTTCGTGACTGCAGGGATTCATATTCTTGGTTCTTTTGGTAAAGTCACGTAGAAGGGAAACAATAAAATAATAAATAATAATAATATAAAACAATAATTTTTTTTATAGTTTTATATATTTATTATTTTGAAAATATATAAAACAATATTTTGTTTATTCTTATATATAATTATTTATTATTTTATTGTTTCCCTTTTACGAAAGAACCACGAATACCTAACTCGTTGTTACGGTAGTACGGAGTTAAAAAAATAAAAAAATAATGCTGCCCTGAAAGGAAAAAAACATAAATCTATAATAAATTTTGATTTAAAGCTTTCGTGACTGCAGTAATTAATATTCTTAGCTCTTTCGGTAAAGATGTCCCTTCAACGTGACTTTACCGAAAGAGCTAAGAATATCAATCTATAATAGGCAAGGTTACCGGTAATGGCTCTTTTTCATAGCAGAGCGAGTAGTGAGGCCGGAGAGATTGAGTAGTGGTTTCAGGACTGCATAACGTACGTACGTTGAACTTCTAATCGGAGGCGCGGAGGAAGAAGGGCAACAAACTAAACACAGAAACAGTTCTGAAGAAATTAGTTTGTCAATCTGGATAACGATTTAAAAAGTGCATAGCTCCTAGTGGCTTGCCAATATCGGAAGGAAGAGCGTTCCAGACGGCCGTGGAAGCGCATCTGAGAGCGCCGCGCGATGCAGCCGGTGGCCACCGCCTTTTGTTTGATGGCCGAGCCAAAAGCCGGAGTTGGCATGATGGTGGTTTACGCTCCTTGACGAGCCCACCGAGCTATTGAGGTTCATTCGTGGCGAGAACTTTACACACCCGGTCGAGAAAAAGAGAGAGAGAGACGCGGTGAATGAAAGTTAGAGACTGCACTCATGCACACCGCGGCGGGGCCCTGATAACATTTTAGCTTCAGGATGTTTCCAGATGAACAGTCTCAAATTGGCTCATGAACAGTTTCCCGTCCGGTGGATACTTACACATTTATTAACGGACGGACAAACACGCTTCCGAAAAGGCAATAGCCCAAAGTGATTTTCTGCTCAAACGAGCGCTTACAGACCTGAGCTCGTGGTGGAAATTCCACGTTCCTGTGACAGGGGTCATTCCATACGCTGTTTACTTCACAGAGTGGTGCCAATTTTATCGACCCAGGAGGTGTGATGGGGATGAGTCTGACCCCTCCGAACGGGATTGTAACTCGCATCTCCCGCTTACAGACCTGAGCTCGTGGTGGAAATTCCACGTTCCTATGACGGGGGTTATTCCATAAATAGATAATACCGCTGTTTACTTAACAAACAAAGTGGTGCTCAATTTATCGACCCAGGAGGTATGATGGGGATGAGTCTGACCCTCTCCCGACCGGGTTTGTAATTCGCGAGCTTCCAATCGTGAGCTGCTCGCTTGACGCCGCTGAGCTGGGCGAGCGAACGGCGCAGTTAACACGTGGGGCTCTAGTTAATGCATTGCCCCGTAAGTTGGCAATAACAATCTCATGAGAGTAATTTTATTTATTGAAATGATACCTCCGATTAGCGCGGTTGGCTACGTACGGTGCGAAAGAAGTTCAACGTACATACTGCCGATAGACTCAACACTGCCCATAGACTCTACACTGCCGATAGACTAACACTGCCCATAGACTCAACACTGCCCATAGACTCAACACTGCCCATAGACTCAACATTGCCCATAGACTCAACACTGCCCATAGACTAACACTGCCCACAGACTCAACACTGCCCATAGACTCAACACTGCCCATAGAATCAACACTGCCCATAGACTAACACTGCCCAAAGACTCAACACTGCCCATAGACTCAACACTGCCCATAGACTCACCACTGCCCATAGACTCAACAATGCCCATAGACTCATCACTGCCCATAGACTCAACACTACCCATAGACTAACACTGCCCATAGACTCAACACTGCCCATAGACTCAACACTGCCCATAGACTAACACTGCCCATAGACTAACACTGCCCAGAGACTCAACACTGCCCATAGACTAACACTGCCCAAAGACTCAACACTGCCCATAGACTCACCACTGCCCATAGACTCAACACTGCCCATAGACTCAACACTGCCCAAAGACTCAACACTGCCCATAGACTCAACACTGCCCATAGACTCAACAACACTGCCCATAGACTCAACACTACCCATAGACTCAACACTACACCTCCGATTAGCACGGTCGGGTACGTACGGTGTGGAAGAAGCTCAACATACATACTATAAGATGTCAAATATTATCCACTGAAAATATATATTTAACTTACACATGATCAAAATGTAAGGGTGAATTACGAAGACCCGCAGGCTATTTCTTGATCGGTAGCTGTCACACTGCCAGTCCGTAACAGCTGCAGGCAGAAAGGTGACTCAGTGAGGATACCATCAGCGATAACACCCAAATAGCACGCTAAAAAAAAATACAATCATCAGAGGTGGCTGGGTAGCTCAGAGGTCAGAGACACTGAGCCGGCACCGCTGAGACGCTGGGTTCCAATCCGGGTTCCAGCCGCTGCCTGTGGTTAAACCGGGTTCTCTCGTGTAATGAGTTGATGGTCTCAGCCTGGTGATCAGTGACTCAGACGGAGACCCATAGACTCTCATAGACCCAGACTCACACAGAGACCCATAGACTCTCATAGACCCAGACTCACACAGAGACCCATAGAATCATACAGACCCGTAGACTCTCATAGACCCAGACTCACACGGAGACCCATAGACTCATATAGACCCATAGACTCTCATAGACCCAGATTCACATAGACCCAGACTCATAGAGGCCCATAGACTCTCATAGACCCAGACTCACACAGAGACCCATAGAATCATACAGACCCGTAGACTCTCATAGACCCAGACTCACACGGAGACCCATAGACTCATACAGACCCATAGACTCTCATAGACCCAGATTCACATAGACCCAGACTCATAGAGGCCCATAGACTCTCATAGACCCAGACTCACATAGACCCAGACTCACACAGAGACCCATAGGCTCAGACAGAGACCCATAGACTCATAGAGACCCATAGACTCTCATAGACCCAGACTCACACAGACACCCATAGGCTCAGACAGAGACCCATAGACTCATACAGACCCATAGACTCTCATAGACCCAGACTCACATAGACCCAGACTCACACAGAGACCCATAGGCTCATATAGAGACCCATAGACTCATACAGACCCATAGACTCTCATAGACCCAGACTCACATAGACCCAGACTCACACAGAGACCCATAGGCTCAGACAGAGACCCATAGACTCATACAGACCCGTAGACTCTCATAGACCCAGCCTCACACAGAGACCCATAGGCTCAGACAAAGACCCATAGACTCATACAGACCCATAGACTTTTATAGACTCAGACTCACATAGACCCAGACTCACACGGAGACCCATAGGCTCAGATAGAGACCCATAGACTCATACAGACCCATAGACTCATACAGACCCATAGACTCATACAGACCCGTAGACTCTCATAGACCCAGACTCACATAGACCCAGACTCACATAGATCCAGACTCACACAGAGACCCATAGGCTCAGACAGAGACCCATAGACTCATACAGACCCATAGACTCATCGAGACCCATAGACTCTCATAGACCCAGACTCACATAGACCCAGACTCACACAGAGACCCAAAGACTCATACAGACCCATAGACTCTCATAGACCCAGACTCACATAGACCTAGACTCACACAGAGACCCATAGGCTCAGAGAGAGACCCATTGACTCAGACAGAGACCCATAGACTCATAAAGACCCATATACTCTCATAGACCCAGAATCTCATAGACCCACACTCACATAGACCCAGACTCACACAGAGACCCATAGGCTCAGACAGAGACCCATAGACTCGGACAGAGACCCATAGACTCAAAGACCCGTAGACTCTCATAGACCCAGAATCTCATAGACCCAGACTCACATAGACCCAGACTCACACAGAGACCCATAGGCTCAGACAGAGACCCATAGACTCGGACAGAGACCCATAGACTCATAAAGACCCGTAGACTCTCATAGACCCAGAATCTCATAGACCCAGACTCACATAGACCCAGACTCACACAGAGACCCATAGACTCATATAGAGACCCATAGGCTCAGACAGAGACCCATAGACTCATACAGACCCATAGACTCTCATAGACCCAGACTCACATAGACCCAGACTCACATAGACCCAGACTCACACAGAGACCCATAGGCTTACACAGATACCCATAGACTCAGATAGAGACCCATAGACTCATAAAGACCCGTAGACTCTCATAGACCCATAATCTCATAGACCCAGACTCACATAGACCCAGACTCACACAGAGACCCATAGACTCATATAGAGACCCATAGACTCAGACAGAAACGCATAGACTCATAAAGACCCATAGACTCTCATAGACCCAGACTCTCATAGACTCAGACTCACACAGAGACCCATAGGCTCACACAGATACCCATAGACTCATACAGAGACCCATAGACTCATACAGACCCATAGACTCATAAAGACCTATAGACTCATACAGACCCATAGACTCATACAGACCCATAGACTCATAATGACCCATAGACTCTCATAGATCCAGACTCTCATAGACCCGGACTCCCACAGAGACCCATAGACTCACACAGAGACCCATAGACTCATACAGAGACCCATAGACTCACACAGAGACCCATAGACTCAGACAGAGACCCATAGACTCATATAGACCCATAGACTCTCACAGACCCAGACTCTCATAGACTCACACAGAGACCCATAGACTCACACAGAGACCCATAGACTTACACAGTACGCATATACTCACACAGAGACCCATAGACTCACACAGAGACCCATAGACTCAGACAGAGACCCATCGACTCACACAGACTGAGTTGTGATTAGATAGGGCTCTCAAGTGTCGTGAGTTTATGGTCTCAGGCCCAGTCACCACCAATTGTGCACTTATTGTGCCTAAATTCCAGCTCTGAGAGTTAACAATATCGCATACTCTTTGGTTCTTTCGGTAAAAGTCACGTAGGTATAAAATAAAATAAATCACGACGTTTCGGGCGCTTGTGTTGCGCCCGATACGTCTTGATTTATTTAGTTTAATTTTATACCCACGTGACTTTTACCGAAAGAACCAAAGAGTATGGATTCCTGCAGTCACGAAAGCTTCAAATCAAGATGAACAATATCAGTTTAAAATACATGCGTTCGCCACTCCTGTTAGCGAGTAGCAGCACCTATGAAGGCCGGCACAGCACACGAGGGGGTGGGTGGCCAGCACCACGCCCGGCCGCATTTGTCTCCCCAGTGGCGATGTTTACTACTACACACCGCACCAGGTACTCATTTGAGGCTGAGTCGACCTCGACGAGGCCCAGGACCGGTTCAGATAATCGTCACTGGTGTTGGCCGTGAGCACGAATCGAACAAGGCTCGCCAGCTTTGTAGCGCAGCGTGCTGACCGCTGCACTGCCACATGGACACGCGCACACACACGCACGCATGCACGCACACGCACTCACACGCGCACACACACGCACGCATGCACGCACATGCACTCACACGCGCACTCACACACGCACTCACACACGCACGCATGCACGCACACGCTTACCCGTGCATCCACGCGGAATCCTTAAACACCAGGCGACTCGTGGAAAGCATTAATATTTAAATTATCATGCGGCCACGTCGAAGATGAAGCACATGCAATGCTGTCCGCAGTAATGCCTGGGTGTGGTGGTGGTGGTGGTGGTCATATATATATGTTAATATCAGGTACACGGCAATTCAAGGTGGGGAGTGGTGGTGTCGCGGTTAGCGCTACGCTGCGCTACGAACCCGGCGATCCGAGTTCGATTGCCGCTCACGGCCAACACCGCTGACGATTATCTGAACTGGTTCTAGGCCCTCCCCTAGGTCGACTCAGCCTCAAATGAGTACCTGGTGCGGTGCGTAAAAACATCGCCCCTCGGGAGACAAAGGCGGCCGGGCGTGGTGCTGGCCACCCATCCCCTCGTGTGCCGTTTCGGCCTTCACAGGTGCTCGCTAACAGCACTTGTCTCTACAGTCTGTTACAGGCTACACGGGAGATCTTTGTCTTTGGTCATATATATATGTTAATATCAGGTACACGGCAATTCAAGGTAAAAAAATAGATTAATACACTCATTACAGGTGCATCGAATTGCACGCGTTATCGATTATCTTTTGTGGATACGATCGGAGGGGTGGAGACGCAGTGGGTAGCTCGCTGTGCTATGAGCTGTGAGGCCGGACGACGGCCTGAGTTCGATTCCCGGCCATGGCGAACGAGCGATATTTGAAATCGCTCCTGGCTCTCCCCTCCACCTGTCCAAAAGACAAAGATCCCCCGCGTAGCCTGAGCAGACTTTTGGGGCAAGTGCCGTGAGCGAGCAGCACCTACGAAGGCCGGCGTGGCGCGCGAGTGGGTGGGTGGCCAGCACCACGCCCGGCCGCCTTTGTCTCCCCAGTGGCGATGCTTACCGCACAACCAGCGACTCATTTGAGGCTGAGTCGACCTCGCGGGAATTCCCAGGACCAGTTCGGACAATCGCCACTGTCGGTTAGCCCCCGAGCGAGAGTCGAACCCGGGTGGCCCCGGGTTCGTAGCGCGGGCGTAAGCTGACCCACTTCGCCACCGCTCCCCAACACAACCCGCTGCTCCACTTGACCCACACCCGCTGCGCCCGTTTGCCATCGTCGGTGAAGTGTTGCCCGCGCGAAGTTACTGCCCCGCGGAACGCGACGTTACGCGTTTCGTAACAAACAAACAAACAAAAATTCATAATAAAGGTTTTTGGGTTAGATCGCGTTTATTTATAAATGTGTCGTAACCCTCCACCACCCGACACGGCCAATCAGCAAAAAAAGTGTCACGTTGACAAAAGACAAATAATTCACTACTTCAGCCCACCGGTGTGTTAAAGAGTTAATCCACATTTACAGTTTGAGTACGACGTTTCGCTGGTAAATACATCCAGCATCATCAATTGCTTGATGATGCTGGATGTATATAATAAACGCGATCTAACCCAAAAACCTTTATTATGAATAATATTGGTCGTGAAAGCCTACGTGTTAAACAAACCAACAAAAAGGCGCGCGGAATGGATTCGTGCGCTCGCCTCTCCCCCGTCCGTCGCCTTTCGAGTCACCGACTCGCTCGCTCGCTCGCTCGCCGGTGCGACGCGTTCCATCTCGTTGCGCGTCAGGCGGTGACGGTGGCCGACCTCCTGTGTCACGTGGAAGCCATCGGAGAGGCGGTGGAGGCCAGGAGTGGATACCTGGACTGCTTGCAGGTGCGTCCCTGTTTGTGTTTCCCCGTGGTCCGCGCGTGGGGAGCGTCGCGGTCAGCGCGGGCTACGGCTTGCGAGATTGCCGCTCCGCTCACGGCCACCAGCAGCGGTGGGGATTACTTTTGAACCGGTCCTGGGCCTCCCCCTAGGTCGACTCAGCCTCAAATGTGTACCTGCTGCGGTGTGTTAGCATCGCCGCCGGGGAGGCAATGGCGGTCGGCCGTGGTGCTGGCCAACCACCTCCTCGCGTACCGCGCCGGCCTTCACAGGTGCTGCTCGCTAACAGCACTTGCCGCAACCGTCTGTTAAGGCTACACGGGGGATCTTTGTCTTTGTGTGTGACAGCCATGACCCCCCCCCCCCCCAGAGTTATCTGAACAGTGAATGGCACCTTGTCCAAAACAGCAACAACAAACAGAATCAAATGTTTCGATTTATCTCTGGGTCATCCATGGTCGGGGGTGGTGGTGGTGGGGGTAGATCGCACCACGTGGGACATCCCCCACCACAACCACCACCGCCACCAAACGCCTCTTCGAAACCGCAAGCATTACATCTGACAGCGCGACGCGTTGGAGCGTGGGCACCCCCCTCCCCCTGTCCCCCCCAAGCGCAGGGCCCGGGGCAGTCGCTCCGATTCGCCGTACCGCTAGGGACGAGCTCTGGCACCGGGCGCCTTATTCAACCTTACTAAAACTATTTTTTTTTATTTAAAGCAGGTAAGGCCCGCCAAAGCCGCACAGCTTTTTGTTTCAGCAGCGACCTGGCCATAAATGATAGCCCAAGGAAAGTGGCTTATCGTCATCATCATCATCATCATCGCCGCGTGGACATTTATAGCAGCAGACGAATGCTCTGAACGTTGATTATAAATGTGGAGAATCTCAGCACCCCCCATCACCGCTCCCCACCCACCCACGACCACTGTCCCCTCCATTACTGCCCCTCACCCCACCACCACCGCCCCACTACCGCCCACCACCCCCCAGCCCCCACCACCCCACGCCACCACCACCCCCCACCCCAACGCCCCCCACCACCACCTCCCCCCACACCACCACCACCCAACCAACACCGCCCCCCCCCCCCCCACCAACGCCTCCCACACCACCACCCACCCCACTACCCCCCCCCCACTACCTGCCCCCCACACCCCACCACTACCCCACCGCCCTCCCCACTACCACAGCCCCACCCCCCCACTGCCCCCCCCCCCCCACCACCAGAGCCCCCCACTCCTAATATCCGGCAAAAAAAACACGAGGTGCTAACCGAGCGCTCCCTCTAATACCTCTTCCTTCCCCGGACACACGGGCGTCACGCACGCGATGACTTTTTAATGCGATCGCCGCCGTTTGAAGTGGGTTTCTCTTCTGCAGAGGGCGGCTATCTTCATTTGTATCCTATCAGTGGGGGGGGGGAGAGGGGGTAGTGGGGGGGGGTAGTGGGGGGAGGAGGAGCATCCTTTGTCGGTTGGGGTGGCCGAAGGCTCTGTCGCTGGTGACCTTCACGGTGTTGTGTTGTTGCTCTTGTTGTTGTTGTCGTCGTCGTTATTGTTGTTGGCATTTTTTTTTTTAAATGTTGTTATCGTTCCATCGTGTTAGTAGTTGTAGTTTTTTGTATTGTTATCGCTTTTACCGTGGCTGTTATAATTGTTGCGTTTTATTGTTGCTGTTACCGTAGTCTTTGTTGTTGTTGTTATTGTTATTATTGTTGTTGTTATCCGCGCCGAATTTCGCTCGTCGTGTGAAACGCGAAGACACCGCACGGCCGTTGCGCGGTGGGTGGAGCGGTGGCTCACGGCGATCAGCTCGCCGTGCCGTGAGCCACGAGGACCCGAGTTCGATTCCCAGCCAGGGCGAACGCCAGTGGCGAGTGATGTCAGAACCAGTCCTGGGCAAGGGCTCCCCTCCCACCCCCTCCTTCACCAACCTGCACTGACCAAGCGTCGTGAAGTATGGTCAAACAACGACCATGAATAAGACATGGCTTGGTGTGGGGGGGGGAGAGGGGGGGGATGGGGGGGAGGGGGGGGAGGGGGGGGGATGGGGGGGATAATTCATCCAGCAGTGGATTGATAAAAGGTCTAAAAATGGAAAAAAAAAATCGGTAACCCAACGATTCACGAGCGAAAATATACTTCTACTGCTTACCATACATCTTTTGCGTAACAATTGATCATTTATCACGTATGAACCCAGAATTGTGTACATTTTTACATCAGCACCGGGATGTTTTGGCCAACGCCGGCTATGTTGTGTGGTTGTTATTTCATTATTTTCACCTATGAGAGGAGGAGACTGGAGAACCGGGGGAGAGAGGGAACACACAGAGAGGGGTCCCGATTGGGAATCGAACCCAGAAAAAAACCAAACCAATTTCATCCGTAAAGCCCTCGTGTGCGAACAGAGCAGAGAGTCACGCTGCTCAACCAACGGGGCGAACGCGTGAACGCCGCTGAGAACAACGTCAGCGCGACTTGCTGCTCTGTCGTTTGTTTCCGCCGGGAGCACACAATGTAACCGGCATTGGCGAAACATCCCCAAATGCTGACCAAAAAAAAATTGACCCGAAAATTACTCAGCCGGGATGGCACGTATAACAGCAGCAGCAGCAGCGATAACAGCAGCAGCAGCAGTAGTAATATCGCCTAATGCCAAGTAAAAGTGGCAGGACCCTCCTGAAAATGAGCTTTAAGAACTCGGGGGGGAGTTACGGACGGGAAGTCCCGTTTCCGTTTACGTTGGGGTATAAATGGTCATGTAAAACACAGAGGCGGTGCGAATTTATTGCCTCGTTATACGCGAACTTGGCTGTCCGCGATTTTGGCTAATCCGCCGAACGCATCTGGAACTCTCTACGCGGCTGCAGTGTCGAGAGAGAGAGAGAGGGAGGGAGAAAGTGATGAGAGATAAAGTGATGATGCATAGTACTGCATCATCATAATTGAATGTAAGTTCATTTCTAAACTATTACTTAATGCGTTAATATTTTTTGCATTCACTTCATGTTCATTATAACCATGTTTTTTGTGTTATGAGAATTTTCATGTATTTTACATCTTACTCGTGTATTTATTTAAGGACATCCATTGTCCGCGAATATCGTCACCCGCGAGCATCTCCGGAACGAAATCCCTCGCGCGAATGACGAGGCAACACTGCAGTCATCACCATCATCAGCATCATGATAAATAAGAACAAAGCGCCGCTGAGCTTGAGACGCGTGCGCAGGCTGTGCATCACGCGGCAGACGGAGCGGAGGGAGACGCGGAATCGCCGGGCCCCAGAGCGGCCACAACGGCCGGCACGGCCGCCGCCGTGTCTCAGAAGCCGGGCAGCCGCGTGGGCTTCACGGGCCCCGGGACGTGGGCCCCGTCCGGTCGCGCCATGCGGCAGGCGGCCGACGACCCGGCCATCGCCACCATCCGACGGATCCTGCGGTGAGTAATGAGTGCGTCACCCCGTCCTCCCCGCCCCCCCCCCCCCCCGCACCGACACGTGGGGGGTCTAGACCAGGGAGGGAGAGTCAGCAACCAAACTATCAAGGGGAGACTTTTTGTTTTTTCATTGGTACAACAGCAACGACAACGAGCGGCGTCTTGATATTTCAAGAGGCGCAGCGATGCGTGCACGCGGCGAATAACGGGACGGCGGTGGGTTCTTGATAAATAAATGGTTCTTTCGGTAAAGTCACGTAGAATGAGAATAAAATAATAAATTAATAAATAAAAAATAACACAAAAAATTAATTTATTGTGTTATTTTATTTATAAATAAATTTATTGTGTTATTTTATTTTTTATTAATTTATTATTTTATTCTCATTCTACGTGACTTTACCGAAAGAACCTAAGAAGATGAATCCTTGCAGTCACGAAAGCTTTAAATCGATAAATAAAGGACGTCTCACGAAGCGGTAGCCTTGGAGATGCCGCGGGTTGCCGACCCCTGATCCCTAGCGGGAGGGGGGTGGGGTGGGGGGGCGGCATGGGGCAGGGTTTGGGAATCTCAAAACGTCACCGTTTTTGGAAAGTTTATTTTTTGCCTTCACGAGTGACTCGGGCTATGGGACGGAGGCCCCGGCTGTTGGATCTGATAGCCGGGCGGCGACGGCGGCGATGGCGACCGCTGCCGGCCAGAGTCCCCGGCGCTGTCCGAATCGGGGACCGCCGCCTCGGTGCCGATGCCGAGCGTGTCGATGTTCCCCCCCCCCTACCCCCCCCCCCCCGCAGGACTCAGAGGGCCCGGGCCCTGCCAAAGCGCGAAGCCGAGATGATCGAGGACTGCCAGTCGACAGCCACGGGCGCCGAGCGACGCCGTGAGTGATCCCCTTCCGTTGTTGGAGGAATCCATGAAGGGGGGACGGCAAACATGATAGAGGGTTTTTTTGGGTTATTTTGCTTCACGAAGCGTGATCGCTTTTGTTGTGGTTGCTCGTTTGTGCTTTTCGTGCCATCTCTTAATGTATTTGTACATTTTTTTATTTATTTTGCTTGGTAGTCGTAGGAGGGTGGTTTTCATTTGCTTGATAGTGGCTCTATATGGGATTAGGTCCTTGCAGATAATGCATGTGCAGCGTTACAGGATGCTATTCGGACGAATGACGCTGTTATTATAATTAAGCATCATCGCCTTCCGTTTCTCCGCCTCCGAAGAATGCAAAGTTGAAGAGCTCAGACGTTCATATTCGTGGCGATGAGGCACGGCGAGGGTGGCGGTGGTAACAGCCAGCAGCACCGCCGGACGCGCGTGACCCCAGAGGTTGCTGGGTCGACGAGTTTACTTCTGATTTAAAGCTTTCGTGACTGCAGTAATTCATATTCTTAGTTTTTTCGGTAAAGTCACGTTGAAGAGAAACAACAAAATAATAAAATATATAAAACAATAAAAAATTCTCACGATGTTTCGAGTTATGGTCGAAACGTCGTGAGAATTTTTTATTGTCGTGAGAATTTTTTATTGTTTTATATATATTTTATTCAGTTTAACACGTAGGCTTTCGCGACCAATATTATTCATAATAAAGGTTTTTGGGTTAGATCGCGTTTATTTATAAATGTGTCGTAACCCTCCACCACCCGACACGGCCAATCAGCAAAAAAAGTGTCACGTTGACAAAAGACAAATAATTCACTACTTCAGCCCACCGGTGTGTTGAAGAGTTAATCCACATTTACAGTTTGAGTACGACGTTTCGCTGGTAAATACTTCCAGCATCATCGGGCAATTCGCCAGAATGGCGAATTGCCCGCCAGAATGGCGAATTGCCCGATGATGCTGGAAGTATTTACCAGCGAAACGTCGTACTCAAACTGTAAATGTGGATTAACTCTTCAACACACCGGTGGGCTGAAGTAGTGAATTATTTGTCTTTTGTCAACGTGACACTTTTTTTGCTGATTGGCCGTGTCGGGTGGTGGAGGGTTACGACACATTTATAAATAAACGCGATCTAACCCAAAAACCTTTATTATGAATATATTTTATTATTTTGTTGTTTCTCTTCAACGTGACTTTACCGAAAAAACTAAGAATACGAGTTTACTGCTGTCACATACCCTGTACAAAATGCACACCAACCACTGCCCCCCCCCCCCTCCCCGTCCCCTACAGACCTTCAAGCAATGCCACCACCACCCCCCCCCCCCCACGTCCGTACGTGCCACCCGATTATGCACAACCCCTGCCAAGCCGCGCCCTTACCACCCCCCCCCGAGTCTTCGGGCCTTTCAAACGCCGAGCAGCACACAGACACACACGTGGGGCATCTCTTCACTTCCACCGCACACGCCTTGCAGGGACGACTGAGCCTTTGAGCCGCGATTTCATACGATTATGATTATTATGCTGATTAGAAAGTGATGGCATCGCATTTACGCCTCTGTATAACAACGAAACAGGAGGATTTTTTTTCCCACAATTCTGGATGTCACCCGATGACGCTGGTTGTAATTTCTGGCGAAATGTCACGGTACTTGAATTGTAGAATGTTGCGTGCTTACTCTCCAACACACAACCGGTGCGCGCTGTCCCAGTAACGAATTGGCCACGTTTCGATTTACAGCTTTCGTGACTGCACGGATTCATCTTCTTTGGTTCTTTCGGTAAAGTCACCGCGTAGAATGAGAATCAAATAACATTGCTTTATTTTATTGCTTTATTCTCGTTCTACGTGACTTTGCCGAAAGAACCAAAGAAGGTGAATTGGCCACGTTTTGTTTACGTGGCAGGTGTGCGGTGGCGGGTTTAACGACACATTTATATTTTACACGCTGTAACCCAGATGCCTCTATTGTGGATATAGGGGACCGCGGGAGCTTAGGCAACTGTTTGATAAGCACCCAGGCTCGTTGCCAGGCCGCTGCCTTCCTGCCCCCCTTGTGAATCGTTCCACTCACTGGGAGAGTAAAGGGGAAACACCGCGGCGCCTAACAAGTTTGACATCGTTGATATTATCGCCACGATGAGAAGCAAAATTAATTTGAACATTTTACTTTCCGCGCTATGAAGCTGTTGCTTACTGTTCATAGTTTCCGTCGTGCGCGACGTCGGATAGTGATCACGAAGTGGCTCATCGTCATCATCATCTTCATCGCGTGGAAATTTATAGCGGCGGGCAAATCCTCGAAACGCGTGGTGACGTCGATTCTCAATGCGGAGGGGAAAAACGGGAGGACCCGGAGAAAAATCCACGCGACCACGGGGAGAGAGAGAGAGAGAGAGACACACACGCACCGCAAACTCCCCAAAAAAAATATTTCCGCCTCTCCGATTAGCACGGTTGGCTACGCACGGTGCGAAAGAAGTTTTCAACGTGCGTGAATTCAACAGGCTGTCGGGACGAGCGCTGTTTGCTAGCAGCGCCTATGAAGGCCGGCACGGCGCAGGAGGCGGCTGGGTGGCCAGCAATCACGCCAGGGTCAGGGTCGAACCCACGGCCCTCCCGTGCACCGGGCGAGGCAGTGCAACGTCTCACCACCGCTGCCCGTGCCCCCCACCCCCCCCCCCCCCCCCGCCCTTGCCGCCGCCGCAGCTCCGTCGCGACACGCCACCCCGGGGACTCCCAAGGCCCTGCAGGGCAGCGTGACGGCACCCGGGGTCAGCGCTCGCCAGGCCAGGGCCAGGCCGGCACGCCCGGCGTCCGGCCAGCGAGCCTCATCCGGAAGGTCGGGGGGGTGGGTGGGGGCTCGTGGGGGGGGGGGGCTCGGGGGGGGGGGGGCTCGGGGAGAACCGCGAGACCATCTCTTTAACAGGCGATCACATTTTTTCTCTGTCAAATTTTTTGTCTATTCTTATCAATTTTCGTGTCTATTTTGAGTATTTTTTTTCTGTAATTTTTGTCTGTTTTTCGATGTTTTTTTTGTCTATTTTGTATACATTTTTGTCTATTTATTGGTCTCTTTTTTGTAAAAAAAAGGATATTTTTATCATTTTTTTGTCTCACATTTTTCGTCTAATTTTATATATATTTCTTAATTTTGCGTCTCTTTTTATATTTTTTTGTTTATTTCTCTCTTTGGTCTCTTTTTTTTTCCTCGCCGCAAGTTTATTTCGGTTGCTGCGAGCGTCTCCAAGGGAGACGCAAAGGGCAGTGGAGAATTAAAACTCTTCCCCCCGTTCTTAACGCCGCCTGCATTTCTGCCCGAAAAAAATAATGACGACGATGCTGATGGCGGTAGTGGTGATAACAACGATGATTACGGTGATGATGGCCTTGATGATGGTGATGGTGATGATGATGGTGATAATGATGATTATGGTGGTGATGATGGTAATGATGATGGGGATGATGATGGTTATGCTGGCGATTCTGGTGATGTTGATAATGATGCTGGTGTGATGATGGTGGTGATGATGATCGTGATGATGATGGTAATGATGATGGGGATGATGATGATGATAGTGATGCTGGCGATTTATTATGCTGATGATGATAATGATGCTGGTGATGGCGGTGGTGATGATGACGGTGATGATGATGGTGATGATGGTAATGATGACGGTGATGATGATGGTAATGCTGGTGATGACGGTGACGATGACGGTGACACCGGGGTTCATTGCGCGTCTCATTGCACACCAGTGCATCTCGCAGGTCGAAGCAGCAACAGCAAGTGGCCATCGAGAAGCCGACGGACGTCAGGTACAACGCCCCCGGCTCTCGTCGCGACATCACAGACGGTGGAACGGTGGCACAGTGGTGGGCGCACTGTGCTCTGAACCAGGGACGGTGCGGTCAGTTTGAGGCAGTGGAGGCAGAGCCTCGCCTGTCATACTCCAATGAAAATAGCTGTTACGAAAAAAAAAGAATAATCAGATAAAATAAATATTAAGATTTTTTTTCCACTGATCTGTGTTATAAATGTCATTTCTCTACGATTCCAATCATTTTTAATCGTCAAAATCACCAAATTTGCGGAGCTCCGCTGCAAATACAGGAAGAGACGAGAGGTGAGGCAGCGACGAGCTCAGCCTCCCCTCTGATTGCGCAACCCCTCAGTAACTGGATGGAGCGCGGGCAATAAGGGCGTGCCTGTTACTATCTCAGTATGTCACCAATGTAATGTTTGTAGACCCCTTCATTTCATGTCCTCGCCTTCCATACGCCAGGTAACTTAGTTCACGTATGTGTATAAAGATATTTAGGCTCTGCTGGTCTCGTCATGACACTGCAATGAAAAAGCACCAGGGGAGGCAGCTATGACATCTGCCTCACTGAGGGGGACGTGTTTAACACGCCCCCCTCAGTGAGGCCACGCCCCCCCCCCCCCCCCGTGAGACCACGCCCCCCTCAGCGTGTGACACTAGACAGTGCCTCCCAAGCCATTGACCTCACCGCACATCACTGCTCTGAACCCGGCGGACCGAGTTCAATTCCCTAGACGTGACCAACACCACCCTTGTGTCTGTGCGATTCCAAAGCATGCACCTTTCCATGCTTCTTTTACAAAGTTTCGTCCGTTGGCGTATGCATGCATCGTCATTATTATTATTACGAATACACAACGGTTGTGTACAGTTGTAAGAATGGTTTATTATAAAAAATACACAGGGGTGAGAGCCCCTCGGATTAGCGCGCTTGGCTATGTACGGTGCGAAGGAAGTTCAGCTTGCACACGTGCGCACAGAGCGGTGTCACAGTGGTTAGCACACTGCGCTACGGACACGGCCACCTGAGTTAAATTGCCAGCGACGTGGCTAACAAAGACAAAGGTCAAAGATCCCCCCCGTGTAGCCTTAACAGACTGTTGGGGCAAGTGCTGTTAGCGAGCACCTATGAAGGCCGGAACAGCACACGAGGGGGTGGGTGGGCAGCACCACGCCCGGCCGCCTTTGTCTCCCCAGTGTGCGATGTTTTTTTTACACACACCTCGGGGAGGCCCCAGCACCGGTTTCAGACAATCGTCACTGGCGTCGGCCGTGAGCGGGAATCGAACTCGGGTGGCCGGGTCCGTAGCGGCGGTGCGCTGACCGCTGCACCGCCGCTCCCCACGAACGTGGCTAATACTCACACACACTCACTGACACACTCACTGACACACTCACTGACACACACACACACTCACACTCACTCACACACACTCTCTCACACACACTCTCACTCTCACACACACTCACTCACACACTCACACACACTCACTCACTCACACTCTCACACACACACTCACTCACGCACACACTCACACACACTCACACACACTCACTCACTCACACACACACTAACACACACTCTCACACACACACTCACTCACGCACACACTCACACACACTCACGTACTCACACACACTGTCACACACACACACACTCACACACACTCACACACTCTCACACACTCACACATACTCACTCACACTCACTCCGTAGAACGGGGGGGAGGGGGGGGAGAAACGTAGCAAACTCCACGCAGAAAGGCACCCGAGTCGGGAGTCGAACCCGGTTGAATTGTGGGTCGTCTGGATTTGAGTTGTGCAGCTGATGCTTTGTGACCCTCCCCCCCCCCTCTCCTCCCCCCTCTCCTCCCCCCCTCTCCTCTCCCCCTCTGCTCCCTCTCTCTCCTCCCCCCGTGTCCTCTCCTCCCTCCCTCTCTCAGCCACTTCGAAGGGAAGATCGATGAGATTCTCTGGGAGACGTACGATCCACTTTGCACAGCTATCGAGGTAACAGCTTTGCCACGCGACATTGGTGGGAGGCTTGGGTGGAGCGACCGGGTCTCCACCGAGAATAATTATAGTAATAATGATGATGATTATTTTACAATCGGCGTGAGCCGGTGCTAATCAACAATTTCCCAAGCTCTGCAGTCCTGTATGTATTAAGTCATCTTTTGGGCCAATTAACGAATGAGTGTTTACATGTGGGGAGGAAACCGGAGAAATTATAGCCCTTGGTCAATCCGCTGCCGGACGAAGGACTCCGCATGGGAGCTGTTTTGACCATCCTACATCGCACTGGTGGGCGCGGGTCGATGTTAGTCGTGGTCGGGAATCGAACGCAGGCCGCCGGGCTAACGGTGCGGTGCGCTAACTCCAGCGCCACGGCACCGTCCTGGCCGCCGCCGCAGGCACGTCGAACTCTTTTCGCCGGGCGCGACGTCGGATCGTCCCGCACCTCCTATCGGCGCGGTTGGCTACGTGCGGTGCGAAAGAAGTTCAGCACGCACGCGTGATCGGCGTTCAGTCGGCCAGGAACAGACCTCACCCGGCCAGTTCCTGAATTAGGCCACGTGGAGCGAAATGTGGGACATGGTGCCGAGCGACAACCCCGTGACCTTTCGTCCGGTCGCCCACATCCCCACCCCGTTCCCGTTCCTGCCTCTGTGCTTGCGTCATCACCACCGTCGCCGCCGCTTTCGGTGGTGCTCAGGACTACTATGGCCTCTACAAGCGCAAGGATCGGCGCGGCGGAATCCCGCGGCCCCTGGCGCTGCTGCCGGTGAGCGCCGAGCGGTGCGCAGACGGCCTGGCGTTGAAGCTGGAGGCGTACCGCGGCCAGGCCCGCGGCTACCGTGACCACTGCGTCGCAGGTGAGGGCGCCGCCACCGCCATCGCCGCCATCGCCACCGCCACCACTGCCTCCACCACCATCACCACCATCCACTACCGCCACCACTGCCTCCACCACCATCCACTACCATCCACTACCACCACCACTGCCTCCACTACCGCCACCATCAGCGCCACCGCCACCATCAGCGCCATCGCCATCACCACCACCGCCGCCACCACTACCGCCACCACCACCGCCACCACCGCCACCACCGCCGCCATCACCACCACTGCCACCACCACCACCGCTACTACCGCGGCCATCCCTACCACCGCCGTCATCACCTCCACCACCACCACCGACCTATGAGTCTCTGTGAGTCTCTATTAGTCTGGATCTCTATGGGCATCTATGAGTCTCTGTGGGTCTCTATTAGTCTGGATCTCTATGGGTATCTATGAGTCTCTGTGGGTCTGTATTAGCCTGGATCTCTATGGGTATCTATGAGTCTCTGGGGGTCTCTATGAGTCTGGATCTCTATGGGCATCTATGAGTCTCTGTGGATCTCTATGGGTATCTATGAGTCTCTGTGGGTCTCTATTAGTCTGGATCTCTATGGGTATCTATGAGTCTCTGTGGGTCTCTATTAGTCTGGATCTCTATGGGTATTTATGAGTCTCTGTGGGTCTCTATTAGTCTGGATCTCTATGGGTATCTATGAGTCTCTGTGGGTCTCTATGAGTCTGGATCTCTATGGGTATCTATGAGTCTCTGGAGGTCTCTATTAGTCTGGATCTCTATGGGTATCTATGAGTGTCTGTGGGTCTCTATGAGTCTGGATCTCTATGGGTATCTATGAGTCTCTGGAGGTCTCTATTAGTCTGGATCTCTATGGGTCTCTATTAGTCTGGATCTCTATGGGTGTCTGTGAGTCTCTGTGGGTGTGTATTAGCCTGGATCTCTATGGGTATCTATGAGTCTCTGTGGGTCTCTATGAGTCTGGATCTCTATGGGTCTCTATGAGTCTCTGTGGGTCTGTATTAGCCTGGATCTCTATGGGTATCTATGAGTCTCTGTGGGTCTCTATTTGTCTGGATCTCTATGGGTCTATGAGTCTGGGTCTCTGTGGGTATCTATGATTCTCTGTGGGTCTCTATTAGTCTGGATCTCTATGGGTGTCTGTGAGTCTCTGTGGGTGTGTATTAGCCTGGATCTCTATGGGTATCTATGAGTCTCTGTGGGTCTCTATGAGTCTGGATCTCTATGGGTCTCTATGAGTCTGGGTCTCTGTGGGTTTTTATGAGTCTCTGTGGGTCTCTATTAGTCTGGATCTCTATGAGGTGTCTATGAGTCTCTGTGGGTCTGTATTAGCCTGGATCTCTATGGGTATCTATGAGTCTCTGTGGGTCTCTATTTGTCTGGATCTCTATGGGTCTATGAGTCTGGGTCTCTGTGGGTATCTATGATTCTCTGTGGGTCTCTATTAGTCTGGATCTCTATGGGTGTCTGTGAGTCTCTGTGGGTGTGTATTAGCCTGGATCTCTATGGGTATCTATGAGTCTCTGTGGGTCTCTATGAGTCTGGATCTCTATGGGTCTCTATGAGTCTGGGTCTCTGTGGGTTTTTATGAGTCTCTGTGGGTCTCTATTAGTCTGGATCTCTATGAGGTGTCTATGAGTCTCTGTGGGTCTCTATTAGCCTGGATCTCTGTGGGTGTCTATGAGTCTCTGTGGGTCTCTATTAGTCTGGATCTCTATGAGGTGTCTATGAGTCTCTGTGGGTCTCTATTAGCCTGGATCTCTGTGGGTGTCTATGAGTCTATTAATCTTCTTCCATACGGCTGCTGATGTAGATGCAGAGCCAGCAACTTACAATGTCACATTCAGCCGATCAGGCCCAGATTACCGCGTCGGGCAGACAGCCGAGTAGTAGTGTCACGATCGCCATCTTCGCTGTGATGCCTCTTTCGTGATATTGAGGATCGGCGGGGGGCAATGCGTCGTCACACGTTTCACTACGGTCTCTGTTGGAGGATGACCACAGTCGCACACCACCACTGCTACTGGAGAGTTTTAACATTTTCCATTTGTGCATCTCGTACTCGTGGATGCGGATACCTGATTAATAATAATAATAATAATGGATAATAATTTACATTTATGACGTGCAATTCATCCAGGGATCTGAGTGCACCATGCACGGGAATGAGGAACCAATAATAGTAATAATAATAATCCCCCCCACCACTTTGCTCAAGAAGAGCACATGAGGGTTGGCACCACATCTACGCCTCTATGTAAGGAACGGAACAGGTGGAATATACACTCCACAAATCTGGCTGTTGCCTGATGAAGCCAAAGTTGTAATTGCTGGCGAAACGTCGTACTCAGATTGTAAATGTTGTGGCTTGGCTTCGCAATACACCGGTGTGCTGTACTAGTACACTAAACACTAGATATTCTAGATTTAAAGCTTTCGTGACTGCTAGGATCCATACTCTTTGGTTCTATTGGGTAAAGTCACGTGGGTAAAGTCACCTACGTGACTTTATCCAATAGAACCAAACAGTATAAACACTATATATTACACTATACACTACACTATTACACTATACACTACTATACACTA
>NC_046127.1:4186721-4284221 GCF_010993605.1 Petromyzon marinus | reverse complement strand
ACCCGTGGGGTGAGACTGACGGCTGAGTCACTGCGTGCGAATCGTGGGGCGAGTGCCCAGATGCCCGCGTTCGCCGTTGCGTCACGAGGAAGAGGCCCCCCCCGCCCACACCCCCCCGCCCCGCCCGCCCCTCCCCCCGCTCACCCCCCCCCGGCCCCCCCCGCACCTCCCTGACCACCCCCCCGGCCCCCCCACACCCCCCCCCCCCGACCACTCCCGCCCACTGACCCCCAGCCCCACTTCGCTTATGGAAGAGAAATGGCGTGGGACTTGTTGTGAACAACAATCTTGACAGAGGCATTTGCCTTTTATCCCCCCCCCCCCCCCCCACGTGCAGCGGAGGTCACGGCATCTCAGGCACTTTTGTTGTTGTTGTTGCACTGACGGTCCAAGCGCCAGACGTTTATAATTCTCACAGTTGAGCTTGTAGCCAAATGGAGTGCGAAATCTAATTTTCATTTGATGTTTTTTTTTTTTACGGAGTCCTTGGTGACAGGGCTGAGACAATCGACTCCCTGTACTTGACAACCTGGTTTAAATGACAATGCAGTCTATGCGAGTCTGTGCGTCTCTATGTGAGTCTATTGATCACTATGTGAGTCTGTGGGTCTCTAGTGAGTCTATGGATCTCTGTGTGAGTCTATGGATCTCTGTGTGAGTCTATGGATCTCTGTGCGAGTCTACGTATCTCTATGTGACTATATGGGTGTCTATGTGAGTCTATGGGTCTCTGCGCGAGTCTGTGGGCCTCTGTGTGAGTCACCGGTGACCAGGCTGAGACCATCAACCACCTTGCATGAAAGAACGCGGTTAAACCACAGGCAGCGGCTGGAACCCAGATTCGAACCCAGCCCCTCAGCTGTGCCGGCGCACAGCCCCTGTCCTCCAAGTCGCCCTCTCATCATGAAGGCCCCATCACGTGGCTTAATTGAAACCGCTCGTGTCAAATGACGTGAAGAAATTTGTCCCGTCCCCCCCCCCTCCCCTCCCCTCCAAAAAAAAAATATATTACTTACGTTCTCATTAGGGGAAGAACATTTTGTCAGCTTCGAGCGCGCAACCACAAGCACTCCTCGAAAAGTATTTAATTAGGCGCGCGGAACAAAACACCGCAGGAGCAATATTGCCACGAAGGTTGTCGATACTGCCTTTTCCCACCGCGATCAAACGATGGGCAAACGGAGCACAAAGAAATAGCTCCCTCGTCTCGAACGAAACCGCAAACGAGGGGACCAAAAAAACCTTCGGGTCAATAACACCGTGACCTTAAGCAAAAGAGTTTCAAATAGACGGCGTTTCTGGCAGTGGCCCTCTTGGTGCACCGTGCCACCTCGCCGCTGATCTCGTCAAGGGAGCATGAACCATCGTCACGCGACACTCTGGTCACGCTCGCAGCTGGCTCAGCCATCGAACAAAGACGGTAGCTATGCGACCAAATATGCAGCAGCAGGCGTCGGCAGGCGTCGGCAGGGCCGTATTATCCAATAGGTCACAGTAGGAACTGTGCCTAGAGCCTACTCACTCACCCACCCACCAGGGCAGTATTATCCAATAGGTCACAGTAGGAACTGTGCCTAGAGCCTACTCACTCACCCACCCACCAGGGCAGTATTATCCAATAGGTCACAGTAGGAACTGTGCCTAGAGCCTACTCACTCACCCACCCACCAGGGCAGTATTATCCAATAGGCCACAGTAGGAACTGTGCCTAGAGCCTACTCACTCACCCACCCACCAGGGCAGTATTATCCAATAGGTCACAGGAGGAACTGTGCCTAGAGCCTACTCACTCACCCACCCACCAGGGCCGTATTTTCCAATAGGTCACAGTAGGAACTGTGCCTAGAGCCTACTCACTCACCCACCCACCAGGGCAGTATTATCCAATAGGTCACAGTAGGAACTGTGCCTAGAGCCTACTCACTCACCCACCCACCAGGGCAGTATTATCCAATAAGCCACAGTAGGAACTGTGCCTAGAGCCTACTCACTCACCCACCCACCAGGGCAGTATTATCCAATAGGTCACAGGAGGAACTGTGCCTAGAGCCTACTCACTCACCCACCCACCAGGGCAGTATTATCCAATAGGCCACAGTAGGAACTGTGCCTAGAGCCCACTCACTCACCCACCCACCAGGGCAGTATTATCCAATAGGCCACAGTAGGAACTGTGCCTATAGCCTACTCACTCACCCACCCACCAGGGCAGTATTATCCAATAGGTCACAGTAGGAACTGTGCCTAGAGCCTACTCACTCACCCACCCACCAGGGCAGTATTATCCAATAAGCCACAGTAGGAACTGTGCCTAGAGCCTACTCACTCACCCACCCACCAGGGCAGTATTATCCAATAGGTCACAGGAGGAACTGTGCCTAGAGCCTACTCACTCACCCACCCACCAGGGCAGTATTATCCAATAGGCCACAGTAGGAACTGTGCCTAGAGCCCTCTCACTCACCCACCCACCAGGGCAGTATTATCCAATAGGTCACAGTAGGAACTGTGCCTAGAGCCTACTCACTCACCCACCCACCAGGGCAGTATTATACAATAGGCCACAGTAGGAACTGTGCCTAGAGCCTACTCACTCACCCACCCACCAGGGCAGTATTATCCAATAGGCCACAGTAGGAACTGTGCCTAGAGCCTACTCACCCACCCACCAGGGCAGTATTATCCAATAGGCCACAGTAGGCACCCTGCATTGGGGCTTACTCTCTCATTCACCCACTCACCCAGCCATCCACTCACTCACTCACCCACTTACTCATTCACTCACCCAGCCACCTACTCACTCGTTCACTCACTCACTCACCCACTTACTCATTCACCCAGCAACACACTTATTCGACCCACTCACTCACCCAGCCACCTACTCACTCATTCACCCACTCACCCACCCACTCACTCGTTCACCCAGCCACACACTCATTGACCCACTCACTCACCCAGCCACCTACTCTCACCCATTCACCCACCCACTCACCCACCCAGCCACCCACTCACTCGTTCAACCACTCACCCACCCACTCACATATTCACCCAGTCACCGTTGGTTTATCACCAAAGGCCTGAAAACAGAAGTGCAGAGGGCCTAATAAGAACCTTAATTCGGCTCTGGGATGCCGGGATCGAACCCCCGACCATTGGATTATCACCAAAGGCCTACGAAACAGAAGTGCAGGGGGCCTGACAAGAACCTTAATCCGACCCTGGGATGTCGAGATCGAACCCCCGACCGTTGGATTATCACCGAAGGCCTACGAAACAGAAGTGCAGAGGGCCTAACAATAACCTTAATCTGGCCCCAGAGGTCGGGATCGAACCTCCGACCTCCGAAGGGAGTAGAACCCCATGACGTCTCTCGTGTCACCGCAGAGCCGCACATCGTCCGTGAGAAGACGTCGACGCTGCTCCGGACGAGGAGGAGATGGGAGGAGGAGAGCGCGAGGGCTGCGGAGGAGGAGGAGGTGGAGGAGGAGGTGGTGGAAGAGGAGGAGGAAGAGGAGAAGTCAGCGCAACCACAATCCGCGCAGTAAGTCTCGCAAGCTCGTCATTTCTTTCAAAACGAAGTTCTTTCGAACTGATTTTTGTGTATTTAGTTTGTCCTTCCCCCCGCACCTCCGATTAGCACAGTTGGCTACGTATGGTGCGAAACAATGTCAGCATACATACATAGTGGGAACACGCGTTAGCGGGAACGTGCGTCAGGAGGAACGCGCGCGCGTTAGCGGGAACACGAGCATTGCCGCTAGCGAGAGTGTCACCACCAATATGGGTGGATCAAAAACTGTTAGTGCGCAGAGGAGCGCTGCGAGAAAGCGTGCTTCGAATGTCAATGAGCGACGGAAAGAGGACAACGTGCATTAGAGAACGCGCGCAGGATAAATTTTGATTGAAAGCTTTCGCGACTGCAGGGATTCATATTCTTGGTTCTTTCAGTAAAGTCACCACGTGGAAGGGAAACAGTAAAATAATAAAAATATGAAACAATAAAATTCTCACGACGTTTCGACTGCAGCACAAGCAGTCGTCGTCAGGTGTGAAAACCATCATCAGGTGTGATGATGGTTGCTTGTGTTGCAGTCGAAATGTCGTGAGAATTGTATTGTTTTATATTTTTATTATTTTGTTGTTTCCCTTCTACGTGACTTTACCGAAAGAACCAAGAATATGAACCTCTTGTATTCATGGTTCTTTCAGTAAAGTCACGTAGAAGGGAAACAATAAAATAATAAAAATATAAAACAATAAAATTCTCACGACGTTTCGACTGCAACACAAGCAATCATCATCAGGTGTGAAAACCATCATCAGGTGTGATGATGGTTGCTTGTGTTGCAGTCGAAACGTCGTGAGAATTTTATTGTTTTATATTTGTATTATTTTATTGTTTCCCTTCTACGTGACTTTACCGAAAGAACCAAGAATATGCACGCAGGTTAGTTACATCACCCAAACTTAACCCCTTCCCGTATCCCGAGACGTCTGCAAGTTGAAGGGTGGGTGGGTGTCCCGACAACCGCTGAATCTCGGAACGCGCGAACGGCTCAGCGTTAATTTTATTTAAAGTGGAGAGGTTTAGTAGCCGCAGCGCCGTTTGTTCTCATAAAGACGTCGTTACTCATCACCGCGGAGAACCGCGCCGACACGACCGCCGTCCACTCTACGATAGCCGGCGGCAAAACTGCGCCACACGCCCTCCCGCACGGCCATGTGGGAGCCTCGGCACCGATCAAGTTATTTTTTTATCCTGCGTACGAGTACGTCATCGGAACGGAATCGGAAGAAAGGGTTAAGAAGGGTGAGTGGGGGTGCATGGGCGGGACGCGTCGCGGACAGAAATGGGAACGACGGCCGATTTGGTCGAGACTGAGCACGGAGCGGCAGGCCAAGGGACGGAAACGCGTCGGAGAGGAGGGCGTGCACCGGCAGGAGACGGAGCGATGAGATCGGTTCGTGTTGCAGCTGCTCGCCGGCTAGTAGCATCGCAGGATCGCGAGAGGAGGCGGCGGCGGTGGCGGTTCGGGGGGAGGCCTTCATCCAGCAGTGGATAAGGCCACGACCGACGCGGTACCGGTGCCTCGCACGCAAACAAAGGCAAAAGTCGCCCGCGCGGCCTTAACATACTGTTGGGGCGAGCGCTGTTTGCGAGCAGCACCAATGGAGGCCGGCACGGCACACACGAGGGGGTGAGTGGCCAGCGCCACGCCCGGTCGCCTTTGTCTCCCTAGTGAAGATATTTATACACAGCACCAGGTACCAATTTGAGGCTGAGTCCACCTAGGGGAGGGCCAGGACCGGTTAAAATGATTGTCGCTGCTGTTGGTGGCCGTGAGCGGGAATCGAACTCGGGTCTGCGGGTTCGATGCGCAGCGCGCTTACCGCCACGCACACGCGCACACCCGCGCACGCTCCCCCCGCCCTCGCAGTGTCTGGCCCGGACTGCCGCATCCGCCGGGAGAGACGGGGGCTTCTGCTTCTCCCGTATCCACGGCGACCGGCAGTACCAAGGAGATGCAGGCGGTCGTCACGGCGACTGTAACCACGGCGAAGAGCACAAGAGGGCACCGGGCCACGGTGGTCGCCCGCGATCGCGCCTATCGGGTGAGCGTCGGGTCGTACCTTATTGCCGCGCGTGCATTTTGGCGCGATGCCCGACGTTTCGCTCCACGTGCCGCAGAAGGAGAAGCTCCCCGGGGCCAAAGGAGCTCCCGGCAACATGTGAGCGAAACGTCGGACGTCGTCGCGAAGTGACGAGGTGAACACGCGGACAATGCTCCTCCTTCCCACATCTGCAGGTTGGTGTTTCAACTAAGTTCCTTGAAAGATTACAACTTGTTCAGAATGCGGCAGTCAAGGTTTTCACGCGAACCCCATTACGTGACCGGATATCTCCAGTTCTCTTATCATTACAATGGCTTCCGGTCTCGAAACGAGTAGACGTTTGAGAGCCTCCTGCTGTTTTTTCAAAGCCTTGCACGGGCTGGCACCACCACCATGCTTTTCACGAGTTGAGTCATCCATACCACACCCTCAAGGTCGTTAAGATCTGCCGACTCCGGCCCTGCTACCACGATCCCGGCTGCGTTCCTGGGGCGAGCGGTCGTGGAATTGCCTGCCGTTGGAAATTCGTTTATCCGACAGTGTGGATACTTTTAAAGTCTTGCCTTTGAAACCACATCTTCTTAAATCAGTTTATTGCTTATCCTTGTTCTGACAAGGCGTCTTGAGACATTGGCGGAAGACGCCTTACAGACAAATGTAAATTATTACTCTTATTTTCTCTCGCTCGACATACAAAAACGATTTTGTTTAGACATCCCATCAGCCCACACAGCTCCTCCCTCCCACCTGGGAGTGCACCAATGCAATCAACGCTCTCTGTACAGGTGTCGACATTCGGAGTCTCATCAGCAGTGTCGCGCTCGATCGAACAGATGCAGGTGACCGGCAAGATATCCGTTTGATTTGTACTTCTTGGCTATATATGTAGTGACTAACTCGGAGACACTAAGAGATGGAGGCACTCTTTTATTGACACGCACCAACGGTTAACACTTCCAATAAAACCGCCTAGAGTCGACTACGGTTCCCAGTCAGGACAGCTGGCAGACTGCCTGACTGGTGATGCCCGAGAAGGTGAAGACGGAGACCACGGTGAAGACTCCAGCAGCAGCACGACAGGGAACCCCGCTCCACACGACAGCCCCGAGGTCCCCTCCCGGGGCCCCTCTTATACTGCCAGCGTGGCTCGGCTCCGCCCCCCGGCCACGCCCCCTTTCTAGAACCTACCCGCGGGTTCCTGGTGTGCCCTTTCCGTGACCTTTCCCCTACATCCCCCTCTGGTGTGTCACGTGACCTGCTGCCGTCAGGGCTGCTGTAAGCTGCAGATCCTCTTCCCAGCCAGCAGCCAGCGCTATGCTGCTACATTGCTAATTCCATGTCACTACACATCTATATGCCAAGGCCGAAAACAACAGGCCACTTTCCTGACACGACACGCATGCAAACGGAGGGTCGGGAAGCGTGTCGAGGCCTCTGATTGGTGCAGAGAGGCCTCAAAGAGGATGGGTTAGGGCCAGAGGAATTCAACGGATTGGAGTGGAGATATTCCGACGTAAAAGGCAGGGAAGCGAGGGTGGACTGTCGAGGGGAGGGGGGGAGGGTGGAGACGGTCAACAACCCTTGGACAAGGAGGACGGCGATTGGCTGTAGGGGAATGGGGTGAGCGAAGCTTCGAGGAAGGGGGCCCCGGACGATTAAGCTCGTGCGGGGCCTTTAGCAAATGTTATAAAAGGGCCCTAAAAAAACACGTAAATATATCAACATTTTTTTTTACTTGCACAGTAAAGTAATTTTTTTTTTATCATTTGCTATACAGCCAGATAATAGGACAAACCGCTAACCTGAAACACCCAGTCGTTCGTACAAGTTCAAGGCTGTATAGTACTATACAGCCAGAATCGCTGAACCGGGGTCGAAGCACTTAGCGCGGGGCCCTTGGATGTGCGGGGCCCGTAGCATACGCAGCTACTCTTGCTACGAGGATAATCCGGCACTGGGCATCTCGAGGGATACCAACGAGGGAATGGGGACGCTCGGAGAGAAGACGACGTCTCGCCCGCGAGGAACCCAAGCGCGGTTCGTCGGGGAGCGAGCGTTTGCGTCCACGACACAAATCGCTCGGTTTTTCTAAGCGGTCGCCGGCGAACGGCTTTCCGGAGCGGTGCAGTGACACGGTGACGCGGCGGCGTACCCTCAGCTATCTGTACCGCCGTCTCACCGCGCCGCGTGTGCCCGGCAGCAGCAGCAGCAGTCGTGCGTCGTACCGCGCCGAGCTTTATCGTGAGACGTTACTCGCGGTGGTGGGTTGGGGTGGGTGGGAATCGTTTTCGCTCAGCGCGGTTTTTTTTCCCCCTTTCGCGCGGCACCTTGCGGGAACGCATCGACTACCGGCAGGGCGTCGTCGAACGAGGACTCGCGGTAACGTGCGTGTGTGCCGTGCGTGTGCCGTGCGTGCGTGTGTCGTCTGTCGTGCATGCGCAAGGAGTACCGGGCGTTCGTCGACGGGGAGACGGAAGGCATCCGCGTGCTGCGGGAGCGTCGGCTCGCGTCGGCGGAGCGCTGGGAGCGATGCTGGGCCGAGTCGGTGCGGAGGGTGAGCGCCCTCTACCAGCGCTGACGGCGGCGGGAGCAACGGACAAAGGGAGGCGACAAAATCACTCGAGCCACGCGTAGCCTCAATCAACTCGCCTGCGTCTGTGTCATTTATGGTGATCGTAATAACAGCGACCACGGTATGGGATAACGATTTGCGTGGATTTGGTACTGGATCGCCGTTCTCTCGCTGGGACGGCCGGCAGTGGTGCTGCTGTTTGGTCAACATACACACACACATACACACATACATATATACATACACACACATACACACACACATATATACACACACACACATACACACACACATACATACACACATACACACACATACACATACATACACACATACATACACACATACACACACACATACACACACATGCATACACACACATACACACATACATACACATACATACATACACACACATACATACACACACATACATACACACATACACACACATACATACACACACATACATACACATACATACATACACACACATACATACACACATACACACACATACATACACACATACATACACACACATACATACACACATACATATACATACATACACATACATACACACACATACACATATATACACACATACATACACACACACATACACATACATACATACATACACACATACACACACACATACATACACACATACACACACACATACACACACATACACACGTACACACACATACACACACATACATACACACACATACACACACATACATACACACATATACATACACATACATACATACACAGACATACACACACATACATACACACATACATACACACATATATACATACACATACATACACACACATACATACACACACATACATACACACATACATACATACACATACATACACACACATACATACACACATACATACACACATACATACACACACATACATACACACACATACATACACATACATACACACATACATACACACATACATACACACATACATACACATACATACACACATACATACACACACATACACACATACATACATACACATACATACACACATACATACATACACACATACATACATACATACACATACATACACACATACATACACACACATACATACACACATACATACACACATACATACACACACATACATACACACACATACATACACATACATACATACACATACATACACACACATACATACACATACATACACACATACATACACACATACATACATACACACACATACATACACACACATACATACACACACATACATACACACATACATACACACATACATACATACACATACATACACACACATACATACACACATACATACACACACATACATACACACATATACATACATACACACACATACATACACATACATACACACTCACATACATAAAAGATAAAGATCCCCCATATAGCCTTAACAGACTGTCGGGGCAAGTGCTGTTAGCGAGCACCTATGAAGGCCGGAACGGTACACGAGGGGGTGGGTGGCCAGCACCACGCCCGACCGCCTTTGTCTCCCTAGTGGCGATGTTTACTACACACCGCACCAGGCACTCAATTGAGGCCGAGCCGACCTAGGGGAGGCCCAGGACCGGTTCAGATAATCGTCACCAGTGTTGGCGCACATACACACATAAACTCATCTCTTTAGAACAGTTTGTTTGTGTTTAGTTTGTTCTCCTTCTCCGGCCTCCTCCGATTAGCGTGCTTGGCTTCGTACGGTGAAAACTGAAGTTCACGGCGCATTCGTAGCGCTAACACTCGTGTTTCATAGTTTTTCATAGTTTCATTTATGTTGGTATATCCCTGTGAGCCATTCGGCTCTTGAATCGGGTGCAACCGCAACAAACAAAAAAACAAAAACATGAACAAGAAAACATCTTAAAGTGACTGTGTGCATGTGCAAACAGAAAATCCAGGAAAAAAAAAAAACATCAAAAATGGGGGTAACACGCGAGTTTGTTGTCCTTCCTCCGCACCTGCGTGAGTCTGTGGGTCTCTGTGTCAGTGAGTGGGTCTCTGTGTGAGTGAGTCTCTGTGTGATTGAGTCTCTGTGTGAGTCTGTGGGTCTCTGTGTCAGTGAGTGGGTTTCTGTGTGAGTGAGTCTCTGTGTGAGTGTGTGGGTCTCTGTGTCAGTGAGTGGGTCTCTGTGTGAGTGAGTCTCTGTGTGAGTGTGTGGGTCTCTGTGTGAGTGGGTCTCTGTGTGAGTGTGTGGGTCTCTGTGTCAGTGAGTGGGTCTCTGTGTGAGTGAGTGGGTCTCTGTGTGAGTGAGTCTCTGTGTGATTGAGTCTCTGTGTGAGTGTGTGGGTCTCTGTGTCAGTGAGTGGGTCTCTGTGTCAGTGAGTGGGTCTCTGTGTCAGTGAGTGGGTCTCTGTGTGAGTGAGTGGGTCTCTGTGTGAGTGAGTCTCTGTGTGATTGAGTCTCTGTGTGAGTGTGTGGGTCTCTGTGTCAGTGAGTGGGTCTCTGTGTCAATGAGTGGGTCTCTGTGTCAGTGAGTGGATCTCTGTGTGAGTGAGTCTCTGTGTGATTGAGTCTCTGTGTGAGTGTGTGAGTCTCTGTGTCAGTGAGTGGGTCTCTGTGTGAGTGTGTGGGTCTCTGTGTCAGTGAGTGGGTCTCTGTGTCAGTGAGTGGGTCTCTGTGTGAGTGTGTGGGTCTCTGCGTGAGTGAGTCTCTGTGTGAGTGTGTGGGTCTCTGTGTCAGTGAGTGGGTCTCTGTGTGAGTGAGTCTCTGTGTGATTGAGTCTCTGTGTGAGTGTGTGAGTCTCTGTGTCAGTGAGTGGGTCTCTGTGTGAGTGTGTGGGTCTCTGTGTCAGTGAGTGGGTCTCTGTGTCAGTGCGTGGGTCGCTGTGTCAGTGAGTGGGTCTCTGTGTGAGTGAATCTCTGTGGGAGTGTGTGGGTCTCTGTGTGAGTGAGTCTCTGTGTGAGTGTGTGGGTCTCTGTGTCAGTGAGTGGGTCTCTGTGTGAGTGAGTCTCTGTGTAATTGAGTCTCTGTGTGAGTGTGTGAGTCTCTGTGTCAGTGAGTGGGTCTCTGTGTGAGTGTGTGGGTCTCTGTGTCAGTGAGTGGGTCTCTGTGTCAGTGAGTGGGTCTCTGTGTCAGTGAGTGGGTCTCTGTGTCAGTGAGTGGGTCTCTGTGTGAGTGAGTCTCTGTGGGAGTGTGTGGGTCTCTGTGTGACTGAGTCTCTGTGTGTGTGGGTCTCTGTGTCAGTGAGTGGGTCTCTGTGTGAGTGTGTGGGTCTCTGTGTGAGTGAGTCTCTGTGTGAGTGTGTGGGTCTCTGTGTCAGTGAGTGGGTCTCTGTGTGAGTGAGTGGGTCTCTGTGTGAGTGAGTCTCTGTGTGAGTGTGTGGGTCTTTGCGTGAGTGAGTCTCTGTGTGAGTGTGTGGGTCTCTGTGTGAGTATGTGGGTCTCTGTGTCAGTGAGTGGGTCTCTGTGTGAGTGGGCCTCTGTGTGATTGAGTCTCTGTGTGAGTGTGTGGGTCTCTGTGTGTGTGGGTCTCTGTGTGAGTCTGTGGGTCTCTGTGTCAGTGAGTGTGTGGGTCTCTGTGTGAGTGTGTGGGTTTCTGTGTGAGTGTGTGGGTCTCTGTGTGAGTCTGTGGGTCTCTGTGTCAGTGAGTGGATCTCTGTGTGAGTCTCTGTGTGATTGAGTCTCTGTGTGAGTGTGTGGGTCTCTGTGTGAGTGTGTGGGTCTCTGTGTGAGTGTGTGGGTCTCTGTGTGAGTGAGTGGGTCTCTGTGTGAGTGTGTGGGTTTCTGTGTGAGTCTGTGGGTCTCTGTGTCAGTGAGTGGGTGGGTGTCTGTGTGAGTGTGGGTCTCTGTGTGAGTGTGTGGGTCTCTGTGTGAGTGAGTCTCTGTGTGAGTGTGTGGATCTCTGTGTGAGTGTGTGGGTCTCTGTGTGAGTGTGTGAGTCTCTGTTTGAGTGGGTCTCTGTGTGAGTGTGTGGGTCTCTGTGTGAGTGGGTCTCTGAGTGTGGGTCTCTGTGTTAGTGTGTGGGTCTCTGTCAGTGTGTGGGTCTCTGCGTGAGTCTGTGGGTCTGTGTGTGAGTGTGTGGGTCTCTGTGTTAGTGTGTGGGTCTCTGTCAGTGTGTGGGTCTCTGTGTGAGTGTGTGGGTCTCTGTGTGAGTGTGTGGGTCTCTGTGCGAGTGTGTAGGTCTCTGTGAGTGTGTGGATCACCCACCCACTCAGTGTCCCGCTTATCTTCACAGGGGGTGTTATTTCTGTGTGGGCTGTACTTTGAACTTCCTTCGCACCGTACGTAGCAATCCGTAGCTCAATCGGAGTTGCGGCGGTGGGGGGGGGGGGAGAATGTCACCTGTGTCTGGAGGGGTAATATATTTTTTGTCGGAAGATGCTCGCGGATATGTCTCGTTGCCGAGATGATCTAATAAGTCCATGCATGTAGCGGCTTTTCATCGTTGATCTCAAAGCGCTGTACAGGACACAGCAGCATCAGCAGCAGACAACTCGGCACAAAAAAAGCATCATTATAAACGCATTTACTCAACGAACTGTGAAAGTTGAACGAGTGATAAAAATGGGTTTCAAGACGCATTTAAAAACTGTCCGCAGACTCTCTCTCTCTTCGCCGGTCACCCTGGCTAAGTTTAACCCAAGGCCGTAATTATAATAAATATTGGGGGGGGGGACACACATCCCCCCCCCATATTAAAATATGCTCAAAATGTCCCCCCCAATATATTGCTATAAAATAGATCTATGTTCACATGATTGTGGTTATGATTGTACTTTATTAATCCCTAATCTCTGCCATTACATACAATTAGACTAGAAAATGTAAAAAAGAAAAAAACAGAGCAATGTAACACAAAACACTATTAGACATTGTTGTTATAAATACAATAAAAAGTCTATCCCACGTGTTAGTGAATTTTTTTTTATCTTTTAGGCAGGAAATTAGTTTTCAAATGTGTTTTTTTTTTCTGGGGGGGGGACCCCCAGACCCCCTGGAAGATTTGGTCCCCCCCTCCCCAATGTTGACTCTATGGCTTCAAGCCTTGGTTTAACCCACACTTCTCGAGGTCACTGTGTGTGTGTGGATTTTGTTCGCTTCTGGCCCAGGACTACGAACCGCACAAAGCACATTTTACGTTTCTCGGGGAAACAATTTAAAGGTTTTTATATATATACACAGTGAGGGAAAAAAGTATTTGATCCCCTGCTGATTTTGTACGTTTGCCCACTGACAAATGATCAGTCTATAATTTTAATGGTAGGTTTATTTGAACAGTGAGAGACAGAATAACAACAAAACAATCCAGAAAAACGCATGTCAAAAATGTTATAAATTGATTGGCATTATAATGAGGGAAATAAGTATTTGACCCCCTCTCAATCAGAAATATTTCTGGCTCCCAGGTGTCTATTATACAGGTAACGAGCTGAGATTAGGAGCACACTCTTAAAGGGAGTGCTCCTCATCTCAGCTTGTTACCTGTATAAAAGACACCTGTCCACAGAAGCAATCAATCAATCAATCAGATTCCAAACTCTCCACCATGGCCAAGACCAAAGAGCTCTCCAAGGATGTCAGGGACAAGATTGTAGACCTACACAAGGCTGGAATGGGCTACAAGACCATTGCCAAGCAGCTTGGTGAGAAGGTGACAACAGTTGGTGCGATTATTCGCAAATGGAAGAAAGACAAAATAACTGTCAATCTCCCTCGGCCTGGGGTTCCATGCAAGATCTCACCTCGTGGAGTTGCAATGATCATGAGAACGGTGAGGAATCAGCCCAGAACTACACGGGAGGATCTTGTCAATGATCTCAAGGCAGCTGGGACCATAGTCACCAAGAAAACAATTGGTAACACACTACGCCGTGAAGGACTGAAATCCTGCAGCGCCCGCAATGTCCCCCTGCTCAAGAAAGCACATATACATGCCCGTCTGAAGTTTGCCAATGAACATCTGAATGATTCAGAGGACAACTGGGTGAAAGTGTTGTGGTCAGATGAGACCAAAATGGAGCTCTTCGGCATCAACTCAACTCGCCGTGTTTGGAGGAGGAGGAATGCTGCCTATGACCCCAATAACACCATCCCCACCGTCAAACATGGAGGTGGAAACACTATGCATTTGGGGTGTTTTTCTGCTAAGGGGACAGGACAACTTCACCGCATCAAAGGGACGATGGACGGGGCCATGTACCGTCAAATCTTGGGTGAGAACCTCCTTCCCTCAGCCAGGGCATTGAAAATGGGTCGTGGATGGGTATTCCAGCATGACAATGACCCAAAACACACGGCCGAGGCAACAAAGGAGTGGCTCAAGAAGAAGCACATTAATGTCCTGGAGTGGCCTAGCCAGTCTCCAGACCTTAATCCCATTGAAAATCTGTGGAGGGAGCTGAAGGTTCGAGTTGCCAAACGTCAGCCTCGAAACCTTAATGATTTGGAGAAGATCTGCAAAGAGGAGTGGGACAAAATCCCTCCTGAGATGTGTGCAAACCTGGTGGTCAACTACAAGAAACGTCTGACCTCTGTGATTGCCAACAAGGGTTTTGCCATCAAGTACTAAGTCATGTTTTGCAAAGTGGTCAAATACTTATTTCCCTCATTAAAATGCAAATCAATTTATAACATTTTTGACATGCGTTTTTCTGGATTTTTTTGTTGTTATTCTGTCTCTCACTGTTCAAATAAAACTACCATTAAAATTATAAACTGATCATTTCCTCGTCAGTGGGCAAACGTACAAAATCAGCAGGGGATCAAATACTTTTTTCCCTCACTGTATATATTTAAAAAAACCCCTTTAAATTGTTTCCCCGAGAAACGTAAAAATGTGAAATATTTCAACGAATGCGAGGACTATGCTTCAAGAACACAGTGCAATTGAGGCATTACAAAAACGCAAAGGGTCCAATCGTTTCCCCGAGAAACATCACATTTCGATTTACAGCAACAATCGCAGCGATTTTCGTTGCGATGGCAAACGCCTCAAGCAACGCAGCCCGGCCTCTTGGCAAGCCCCAAGGGTT
Organism: Petromyzon marinus; assembly: GCF_010993605.1. Classification (NCBI taxonomy): domain Eukaryota; kingdom Metazoa; phylum Chordata; class Hyperoartia; order Petromyzontiformes; family Petromyzontidae; genus Petromyzon; species Petromyzon marinus. The sequence continues at coordinate 4,268,989 of NC_046127.1, read as the reverse complement.
CACCGGTTCGACTCCGTCTCCAGGCCTCGACGATGGCTAAAATAACAACAATTACTTACGGGCGAAAGTTTCCCGAATCCCTTCCACACACACAGAGCTGGCCGTTGTGTAACCCCGAACAAGGTACGTACGCCCTGCGCACTTGCGCGTGTTGTTAGTGTGTGTGTGTATGTTAGTGTGTGTTAGTGTGTGTATATTAGTGTGTGTATGTTAGTGTGTGTATGTTAGTGTGTGTATGTTAGTGTGTGTGTTAGTGTGTGTGTGTTAATGTGTATATGTTAGTGTGTGTATGTTAGTGTGTGTATGTTAGTGCTTGTGTGTATGCTAGTGTGTGTGTTAGTGTATGTGTATGTTAGTGTGTGTGTATATGTTAGTGTGTGTGTTAGTGTGTCTGTGTATGTTAGTGTGTGTGTTAGTGTGTGTGTATTAGTGTGTGTGTGTATGTTAGTGTGTGTGTTAGTGTGTGTGTTTGTATGTTAGTGTGTGTGTTTTAGTGTGTGTTAGTGTGTGTGTTAGTGTGTGTATGTTAGTGTGTGTGTTAGTGTGTGTATGTATGTTAGTGTGTGTGTATGTTAGTGTGTGTGTATGTTTGTGTGTGTGTATGTTAGTGTGTGTATGTTAGTGTGTGTCTGTTAGTGTGTGTGTATGTTAGTGTGTATATGTTAGTGTGTGTGTATGTTAGTGTGTGTGTGTGTGTTAGTGTGTGTATGTTAGTGTGTGTATTTTAGTGTATGTCAGTGTGTGTGTTAGTGTGTGTGTGTATGTTAGTGTGTGTGTGTTAGTGTGTGTATGTTAGTGTGTTTATGTTAGTGTGTGTGTGTATGTTAGCGTGTGTATGTTAGTGTGTGTATGTTAGTGTGTTAGTGTGTGTGAATGTTAGTGTGTGTATATGTTAGTGTGTGTGTGTTAGTGTGTGTGTATGTTAGTGTGTGTGTGTTAGTGTGTGTATGTTAGTGTGCGTGTGTGTATGTTAGTGTGCGTGTGTGTTAGTGTGTGTGTGTATGTTAGTGTGTGTATGTCAGTGTGCGTGTTAGTGTGTGTGTGTATGTTAGTGTGTGTTAGTGTGTGTGTATGTTAGTGTGTGTGTGTTAGTGTGTGTGTGTATGTTAGTGTGTGTGTGTATGTTAGTGTGTGTGTGTTAGTGAGGCAAAACAACCCCCTACCTCCTCGCGGTGCCGGACGGGCAACTCTGTCGTGGACAGTGCTGTGGGGGGAGGTCCAATTTCGATTGGCTCCTCCCTTCATGGCATCTGTGTCCACAGGGGCTAAACGGGGGCTCTGGACGGGTGCGAGGGGCTGGTAACCCCTCCACCTTCAATTACCACTGAACTACGACTGAAATATATAACTAATAAGCTTGTGCCGGAGGCCCCGGGGGGCCAGGCGTCTATGACGTCTCCTGGCCAAACCCCAATTGGCGGAGCCAGGAGATTGAATATCTACCCTCGGGGCTCCTCCAGAAACAACGAAAAACCACTACGGGTGGCCACGTGGAATGTTCGAACGCTCACTGCGAAGGAGAGGCTGCCACTCCTCTGTCGGGAGCTGGACCGGTACTGCCTGGATCTATGTGGCATTCAGGAGGTCCGGTGGACCGGCTCTGGCTCCTGCCACCATGAGGGGTGGACAGTCCTCTACTTGGGGCAGCAGACTGCCAAACAACAGGGTGTGGCTCTTCTTTTGAACAAAAGAATGAAGGGGGCGTGGGAGCGTGGCGGTGAGGTTTGGGAAGCTGTAAGCCCCAGGCAACTTTGGGCTCGCCTTCCCATTAACCGGAGGCGAGGAATGGTGGTCGTGGTTGCTTATGCCCCCACCGAAGATGAACATCCGTGGAGGGATGCAGGCAAAGCCGATGAGTCACATGCCTTCTATGACCTCCTGTCACAGGTGCTGGCTAAAGTGGCCCCTCGGGATAGAGTCATCATGTTGGGTGACTTCAATGCCCGAGTTGGTCATGAAACTGGCACCTGGTCTGGAGTGATTGGAGGGCATGGGCCAGATCAGCTCAATAACAACGGTAGGAGGCTGCTAGATTTTTGTGCAGCCCATGGGCTTGTAATTACCAACACGCTGTTCCGGCATCGGCGCATCCACACAACATCATGGATGCATGCCGGGTCCAAGCAAGAACATCTGCTGGACTACATAGTGACGGACCAGCGGATGCAAGCCATGTCCTTGACACCAGGACCTACCGTGGAGCTGATCTGTCCTCTGACCATCGACTAGTCATCTGTAAGATGCGCCTGCCATTCTTCCACTCCAGTGGTGGGTGTACACCCAGGACCCCATTCCAACCTAAAGTGGCCTGGTCTCAGTTATCTGATGAAAGTTGCAAGTGAGAATTTCATCATCGCTTGCGGCTGGGATTGGCATCGTCCCCAACTCCTCCTGATGTCGAGGGTAAATGAGGTTTAGGACTGTGACTCATACAGCTGCAATGGCTGCTTTGGGTACGCGGTCCAGACCTCCCCAGAGACCCTGGCTGACAGAGGAGGTGTTCAGGATGGTTGAGAAAAAGCGACAGGCCCACTGTCATCGGCTACAGAATCCCACGTCAGAGAATGAGGAGGCTTACCGCAGCCTTTGCTCGGAGGTTCGGAGAGCCGTGAGGTGCTGCAAAGATGGGTGGTGGTCGCGGGTTGCTGAGGAGATGGAGTCTGCCTCAGTGGCCCGTGATCACAAATCTCTATGTAACTCCATCAAAAAAGTAACCTGCAGCACCACACCTATTACCATCATTAGGGGAAAAGACGGTGATCCAATCTCCGACCCCCAGGAACAGGTTTGCAAATTTGCTGAGCATTTCTGTGAGGTCCTGGGGGAGGGAAAATCCCTCAGCCAGGAAAACATCGTGGCACAAAGTGAGGATGACCCTGCTGAGGCTGCGGTGCCTCAAATATTGGAAGAAGTCACCCCCTGTGAGTGGCTGGCTGAGGTGCCATCTGTTGAGGAAGTACTGAGGGTGATCCGGAGTCTGAGACCAGGAAAGGCAGCAGGCAGAGATGATCTCCCAAGCGAAATGCTGAGGGAGGGTGGCGTTTGTGCACAGACTGCCCTATATGACATCATAAAAACAGTCTGGACCACTGGACGGGCTCCGCAGGATTGGAAGGATACCCTGGTGGTCCCCCTTTTTAAGAAGAGCCATTCCCTGTACACACTTTTTAAGAAGGGGGACCGCACAGACTGTAACAACTACAGGGGCATTTTACTCCTCAGTGTGCCGGGAAAGGTCCTGGCAAGGATTATTCAGCATCGCCTTGCCAGGCACGCTGAGGAGAGGCTTGCGGAGCCCCAATGCGTTTCAGGAAAGGGCGGTCCTGCACAGATGCCATATTTTCTGTCCATCTGCTACAGCAGAGGCGTAGGGAATTCCAAAAAGACCTACATCTCTGCTTTATTGACCTGGTCAAGGCCTATGATACCATCAGTAGGCCTGGGCTCTGGTTTGTTCTTCGTGCTTTTGGAGTACCTGACCCTCTGCTCACGATCATTAAGGACCTTCATGATGGTGAGCGGGCCCGGGTAAAACTACGTGGCCGGGAGTCAGAGCCATTCCCTGTACACCTTGGGGTGCGACAGGGATGTCCTCTGGCTCCCACATTATTTAACATCTATTTTGACCACGTAGTTCGTGAAGCCTTCAATAGCTGTACCGGGGGAATCTCCATATGGTACAGATATAATGAGAGGCTGATCGATGCCCGGGTGTGGTCAAGGGATGGCTCCCTATTGCTCAACCACGTTATGTATGCTGATGATTTGGTAATAGCTGCTCATTCAGAGGAGGAGTTGGAGACACTGCTGCTGAGACTGGAGCGTGCCACTAAGAGGTGGGGCCTTACCATCAGCCCCACCAAAACTAAGCACCTGCCTGGGTATTTTGTACCATCGGACACTACACCCCCACAACTCCCAATCGGTGATGGGGCAGTTGTGGAGCGAGTGGAGAGTTTCCCATACCTGGGCAGTGTGCTTATGACCGGCTCCAGTTTAACAGCAGAGGTCTCACTCCGAATCAGTCGAGCGGCAATATCTTTTCATCGGTTGCGTAACGCTGTGTGGAAGCTACCTGGTCTGTCGCTCCGCACTAAGCTTTAGGTCTTCTCGGCCACGGTCATTCCCTCCCTTCTCTACGCTTGCGAAACGTGGACCCCCCTAATGGAACATCTTCGCCGGTTAGAAACATTTAGGCTGGCCTGCCTACGATCCATCCTGGGTTTAACCAGACTGGATTGTGTGAGGAGCTCACAAATCCTTGAAAGATCTGGGCAGGGTCCCATTGGTGAGCTCCTCCGGCAGGCAAGGCTGCGATGGCTGGGTCATGTAGCCCGCATGCCCAGCCACCGCATGCCGAAACAGCTTTTGTTTGGCCGGATTGAGGGGGCTAAGCGGGCGCGGCACGGGCTAGAAAAGAGATGGAGTGATGTGGTACAGGAGGACGTGGAGCTGAGTGGACTTGCCGATGACTGGTACCAGCGGTGTCAAGATCGGCCTCTGTGGAGGAGGCTCGTGAAGGATGCTACTGGGCAGTTTGAGGCAGTCGCCCTCCAACAACAACGGAGGGTGGAGGAGCGACGCTCACAACAGCGAGCGGAGCGCCGGGTGGCTAAAGCACAGCAGGTTGGCACAGTAGGGGGCACAGGTGGTGCATCAGCCAGTCATCTCAGTCAGTCGACCCGTGGCACCTAGGTCTGCCCCGTGACCTCCTGCCAGCGGGCGTTCGACACTTCACGTGGCCTCAGGGTGCACATAGCCTGGCACAAGCGTCGTGGTGACGTCACCACCACTTAGTGGCGAATGGCGGTTGTTGTTGTATGTTAGTGTGTGTGTATGTTAGTGTGTGTGTATGTTAGTGTGTGTGTGTATGTTAGTGTGTGTGTGTATGTTAGTGTGTGTGTATGTTAGTGTGTGTGTGTATGTGTGGGGAGCGGTAGTGTAGCGGTTAGCGCCACGCTGCGCTACGAACCCGGGGACCCGAGTTCGATTCCTGTTTACGGCCAACACCGGTGACGATTATCTGAACCGATCCTGGGCCTCCCCTAGGTCGACTCCGCCTCAAACGAGTACCTGGTGCGGTGTGTAGTAAACATCGCCACTGGGGAGACAAAGACGGTCGGGTGTGGTGCTGACCACCTACCCCCTCGTGTACCGTTCCGGCCTTCATAGATGCTCGCTAACAGCACTTGCCCCTACAGTCTGTTAAGGCTACACGGGGGATCTTTGTGAGAGATTTTTTTTAAAGAAGTGTAGTGACATAGAATCGGTCACTTAGCAGCATAGCCCTGGCTGCTGGCAGGGAAGGGGATCTGCAGCCACAGCAGCCCTGACTGACAGCAGGCCACGTGATCGACCAGAGAGAGTGATTAATCTTTGTTTTTTTCGGTAAAGTCACGTATAAATAGGAAATAATAAAATAACATAATAGCATATGACGTTTCGGTTGCAACACAAGCAGCCATCATCAGGTACCGAAGAGCTAAATTTACGAGAGAGGGGAAACACATAACCTCAGATGTATACACAGACACCCAAGTAGGGGGAACTAACACAGACACAACAGGGGACACAGAGAGATAAGCATACCAAACAGACAGGGTTTAGCAAAATTTGGAAACCATACAAAGCAACTCAGAGAGAGTGATGTCGGGGAAAGGTCACGGAAGCGGCACATCGAGAACCCGCTGGGAGGTTCCAGAAGGGGGGCGTGGCCGGGGGCGGGGCCAGGCCACGCTGGCAGTATAAGAGGGCTCCCGGGAGGGGACCTCGGGGCTGTCGTGTGGAGCGGGGTCCCGGTCGCCCTGCTGCCGGAGTCTTCGCCGTGGTCTCCGCGTCGTCAGTCGGGCATCCGGCCAGCTGCCCTGACCGGGAACCGTAGTTGCTAAAGCGTGAACTGCTGAGGCTGTTAATAAACAGAGTGCCTCCTCCTCTTAGCGTCTCTGAGCCAGTCGCTACAGATGCATAAATGTGTAATGAAGATGTTCATCCATAAATGAGTCTCCTCGCTTGTCGGCGGAGGGCGATGTGCCCGTCTCGCGCATGAATCATTAAAAATACGAGATTCTATCATTCCGGTTTAATGTCAGTTTAGGAGTCAAAATGTACCCCTCCCCCTGGACCCCCCACCACCCCCACCTCACCCCTCTGCCTCGTGCATGAAAATGTTCAATACAACTGCACAGCAGTTGTTCATAATTAATCGTGGTGAGCTTCCGCAGTTGGTTTAAAGGTCAGGTGAGCATGCTATACAGAGGTCACCGGTGTGTGGGTCTCTATGTGAGTCTATGGGTCTGTGTGTGAGTCCGTGGGTTTCTGCGTGAGTCTCTGGGTCTCTGCGTGAGTATCTGGGTATGTATGTGAGTCTTTGGGTCTGTGTGTGAGTCTGTGGGTCTGTGTGTGAGTCTATCGGTCTCTGTGTGATTCTCTCGGTCTCTGTGGGAGTATCTGTTTGTCTCTGTGTGATCATATGGTTATGTATGTAAGTATTTGGGTGTGTGTGAGTCTGTGTCTGTCTGTGGGTCACTGTGTGAGTCTTTGGGTATCTCTGTGAGTCTGTGGGTGTCTCTGTGTGCGTCTATGGATCTCTGTTGTAAGTCTATGGCTCTCTGTATGAGTCTGTGGGTATCTCTGTGTGAGTCTCTGGATCTGTGTGTGTCTCTGGGTCTGTGTGTGAGTCTGTGGGTCTCTGTGTGAGTGAGTCTATGGATCTCTGTGTGAGTCTCTGGTGTCTCTGTGTGAGTCTATGGATCTCTGTTGTAAGTCTATGGCTCTCTGTATGAGTCTCTGGGTGTCTCTGTGTGAGTCTGTGTCTCTGTGTGAGTATCTGTGGGTCACTGTGTGAGTCTTTGGGTCTGTGTGTGAGTCTATGGGTATCTCTGTGTGAGTTTGTGGGTGTCTCTGTGTGAGTCAATGGGTCTCTGTGTGAGTCTCTGGGTGTCTCTGTGTGAGTCTATGGATCTCTGTTGTAAGTATATGGCTCTCTGTATGAGCCTGTGGGTCTCAGAGATGTCCAGGATAGGAGTGCAAAGTTTGGGAACGGTAAAAAAAAACCCACTTCGAAACATATCCAAACAAAACTGAACTACGTTTTATCTTACCAGGTAAAACCCACTGATCTAATGTCTTCTTTTTTCAGAAGCGACCTGGCTAATGCAAATAAAAGTGGCTTGATCGTGTGGACATTTATAGCAGCGAAATAATCGCAGGCGAACGTCGATTTTGAATGTCGCCAGTGACATGGCCATGAAGAAAAACAAGAGAGAGACACCCGACGTGAAATCAGATCGCAGCAGCAATGCTGGCTTCTGAGACACGGCCATTACGCACCCCCTGAGAAGGATCCATCACCATCATCGTCACCATCGGGGACTTAAATCCAGCATCTCAGTGTTTGCTGGTTCACAAACATTGCCACCATGAACACCCTCGAGTGAAATAGACACCGAGCCTCCAAATTAGAACGTGGCGTGTTAACTTTGTCAGCTTTGTTGGCACGACATGGCGATTATAACCCCCCCCACCCCCCCCCCCCCCGATAGATCGCTGGCCTGGCCATTATGAACCAGCTGAGAGAGACAGATGGAAACACGACCCCTTAGCTAGAAGCCACGAGTTCAGTGTCTTACCCTGGCCATTATGAACCAGTTGAGAGAGGGATAGACACCCAATCCATTAGCTAGAAGCCACGAGTTCAGTCACTTACCCTGGCCATCATAAATCAGCCGAGAGAGGAACAGACACCCATTCCCTTAGCTAGAAGCCACGAGTTCAGTATCTTACCCTGGCCACTATGAACCAGCTGAGAGAGGAGCAGACACCCAATCCCTTAGCTAGAAGCCACGAGTTCAGTCTCTTACCCTGGCCATCATGAACCAGCTGAGAGAGGAGCAGACACCCAATCCCTTAGCTAGAAGCCACGAGTTCAGTCTCTTACCCTGGCCATCATGAACCAGCTGAGAGAGGAGCAGACACCCAATCCCTTAGCTAGAAGCCACGAGTTCAGTCACTTACCCTGGCCATCATGAACCAGCTGAGAGAGGAGCAGACACCCAATCTCTTAGCTAGAAGCCACGAGTTCAGTCACTTACCCTGGCCATCATAAATCAGCCGAGAGAGGAACAGACACCCATTCCCTTAGCTAGAAGCCACGAGTTCAGTGACTTACCCTGGCCATTATGAACCAGCTGAGAGAGGAATAGACACCCAATCTCTTAGCTAGAAGCCACGAGTTCAGTATCTTACCCTGGCCATCATAAATCAGCCGAGAGAGGAACAGACACCCAATCCCTTAGCTAGAAGCCACGAGTTCAGTCTCTTACCCTGGCCATCATGAACCAGCTGAGAGAGGAGCAGACACCCATTCCCTTAGCTAGAAGCCACGAGTTCAGTATCTTACCCTGGCCATTATGAACCAGCTGAGAGAGGAGTAGACACCCAATCTCTTAGCTAGAAGCCACGAGTTCAGTCACTTACCCTGGCCATCATAAATCAGCCGAGAGAGGAACAGACACCCATTCCCTTAGCTAGAAGACACGAGTTCAGTGACTTACCCTGGCCATTATGAACCAGCTGAGAGAGGAGCAGACACCCAATCTCTTAGCTAGAAGCCACGAGTACAGTCACTTACCCTGGCCATAATAAATCAGCCGAGAGAGGAACAGACACCCATTCCCTTAGCTAGAAGCCACGAGTTCAGTTACTTACCCTGGCCAGCTGAGAGACACACCCAGAGCTATACCGCATAATTTAATTGCTCTAGACATGTGACCCCCCTCCCCCACCGTGGCAGCTGTCTCTGTGCAGCACGAGAAGAGGCAAAGGGATAGAATGCGTGGAGACGGACTGGAGGTAACGGCAAAGCAGAGATGAGCGATGAGAGAATTGGGCAAAAGAGCGGACGCGGGGAAGATGAATGGGAAAGGAAGCAAGAGCGGTGGCTAGGAGATGTTGACTACCTCGCCTGGTGTACAGGAGGTCGTGGGTTCGATCCCGACCCTGACGCCTGCTGCTGTATATTTGGAGTTTGCGTGTCTCTCTCTCTCATCATCATCACGGTGGCTAGGAGATGTTAACTACCTCGCCTGGTGTACAGGAGGTCGTGGGTTCGATCCCGACCCTGACGCCTGCTGCTGTATATTTGGAGTTTGCGGTGTCTCTCTCTCATCATCAAGGTGGCTATGAGATGTTAACTACCTCGCCTGGTGTACAGGATGTCGCGGGTTCGATCCCGACCCTGACGCCTGCTGCTGTATATTTGGAGTTTGCGGCGTCTATCTCTCATCATCATCACGGTGGCTAGGAGATGTTAACTTCCTCGCCTGGTGTACAGGAGGTCGTGGGTTCGATCCCGACTCTGACGTCTGCTGCTGCTGTATATTTGGAGTTTGCGTGTCTCTCTCTCATCATCATCACGATGGCTAGGAGCTGTTAACTACCTCGCCTGATGTACAGGAGGTCGTGGGTTCGATCCCGACCCTGACGCCTGCTGCTGTATATTTGGAGTTTGCGGTGTCTCTCTCTCATCATCAAGGTGGCTAGGAGATGTTAACTACCTCGCCTGGTGTACAGGATGTCGTGGGTTCGATCCCGACTCTGACGCCTGCTGCTGCTGTATATTTGGAGTTTGCGTGTCTCTCTATCATCATCATCATCATCACGGTGGCTATGAGATGTTAACTACCTCGCCTGGTGTACAGGATGTCGTGGGTTCGATCCTGACTCTGACGCCTGCTACTGCTGTATATTTGAAGTTTGCGTGTCTCTCTCTCATCATCATCACGTTGGCTAGGAGATGTTAACTACCTCGCCTGGTGTACAGGAGGTCGTGGGTTCGTTCCCGACCCTGACGCCTGCTGCTGTATATTTGGAGTTTGCGGTGTCTCTCTCTCATCATCATCACGGTGGCTAGGAGATGTTAACTACCTCGACTGGTGTACAGGATGTCGTGGGTTCGATCCCGACTCTGACTCCTGCTGCTGTATATTTGGAGTTTGCGTGTCTCGCTCTCATCATCATCACGGTGGCTAGGAGATGTTAGCTACCTCGCCTGGTTTGCAGGAGTTCGTGGGTTCGATCCCGACCCTGACGCCTGCTGCTGTATATTTGGAGTTTGCGTGTCTCTCTGTCTCCCCGTGGTGGCGTGGATTTTTCTCCGGGTCCTGCGGTTTTCCCCTCCACATTTATAACCAGTATCACCACGCGTTTAGATAATTTGGCAGCTGCTTATAAATTCCCACGTGATGATAATGATGATGAAAAGGTGATGGTGATGATGAGCGGGTGATGATAATGAGAGGGTGACGGTGATGATGTGATGGTGATGATGATTATGATGACAGGGTGATGGTGATGATGAGAGGGTGATGATGATGATAGGGTGATGGTGTTGATGAGAGGGTCATGGTGATGATGAGAGCGTGATGATGGAGACGATGATGAGAGACGATGGTTTATGGATTGCTCAATCTTATTTATAGAGAGATTATATACATAAGATATTGAGATGAAAGGGAAGGGATTAAGAGTGGGGCGCGGGTGGGTGGACGGGGAGCAAGGTGGGGGGTGGGGGGGGGAGCACGCATAGAAGTTAACGGGAGGCCCGAGCTGATTTTATCTCCAGAGATCAAGTGACGAAACACTTTGCCCGCTGTACCACGCTCGCACGCATCGCAAGCCACTCAACCCGGCCGTGGCACCAACGAAACTCAACGCTTGCCTGGCCACAGGGCACGGCACGGTGTCACCGCCCCCCACCCCACCATCTCCCCAGTGCCTCTAGCACATGTTGTTATAAAGATGTTGTTATAAAGGGGCCCTAAATATATATATATTTTTTAAAAACCACATAAATATTAAAACACACATTTTTTTTTTACTTGCACAGTAAAGGAATTGTATTTTTTTCAATCGCTATACAGCCCAGATAATACGACAAATCGCTAACCTTAAACACCCGGTCGTTTGCAAAAGTTGAAGGCGGTGTAGTACTATAGTAATAAAGCAAGTGCAGAATCGCTGAACCGGAATTGATAGCGTGAAAGCGTTTAGCGCGGGGCCCTTGAAAGTGTAGTAACTGCTACATATGTAGTAGTTACTATAGTACTATAGTAATAGAGGAAGTGCAGAATTACTAGTAGTAGCTACTACTATGTAGTAGTAGCTACTACTATGTAGTAGTAGCTACTACTATGTAGTAGTAGCTACTACTATGTAGTAGTAGCTACTACTATGTAGTAGTAGCTACTACTATGTAGTAGTAGCTACTACTATGTAGTAGTAGCTACTACTATGTAGTAGCTACTACTATGTAGTAGTAGCTACTACTATGTAGTAGTAGCTACTACTATGTAGTAGTAGTAGTAACTACTACTATGTAGATAGTACATATGTAGTAGTAGCTACTACTACTATGTAGCTACTACTACTATGTAGTAGTAGCTACTACCTATGTAGTAGTAGTAGCTACTACTACATAGGTAGTAGCAGCAACTACTACATGCTTTGTGCTACTAGGATAATCCGGCACTGGCCCCACCACCACCGCCACCACCACCACCACCACCCCCAGCACCACCACCACCATCCCCCCCACCACCACCACCATCCCCCCCACCACCACCACCACCCCCAGCACCACCACCATCCCCCCCACCACCACTCCCACCACCACCACCACCATCCCCCCCACCACCACCACCACCATCCCCCCCACCACCCCCACCACCACCATCCCCACCACCACCACCACCCCCACCCCCACCACCAACCCCCACCACCATCCCCCCCACCATCACTCCCAGCACCACCACCCCCACCACCAACCCCCACCACCACCCCCAGCACCACCACCATCTCCCCCACCACCACTCCCCCCACCACCACCCCCAGCACCACCACCCCACCACCACCATCACCCCGCCGTAGTAAAAGTGATAGAAATAGCCACGCCACGTGGCTTGAGTCCCTACATCACGATTCCTCGTTCATTCATGCGGGGGGACGGGGGGGGTGGGGGGTGGGGTGGGGGTTGGGGGGGTGGGGGGGGGAGGTAATTCCAGACGGCGTCACGCAGCCCGGCCACTGAAGTTGCCATGCGGGATGGGAGTCTGCGAGCCAGTGATGTAACATCGCCACTGGAGAGAAAAAGGCGGCCGGGCGTGCTGCTGGCGGCCTTCGTAGTCTGTTGAGGCTATGTGGGGGTGGTGGTGGTAGGGGTGTCTTTGTACACGTGTGTGTGTTCTACGCGAAATAAATAAATAATTAATGATCCCCCGTGATGAACGGTGGTGCAGCGGTCAGCGCTACGCTGCGCTTCGATTATTTGAACCGGTCATGGGCTTCCCCTAGGTCGACTCGGCCTCAAATGAAGCACCTGGTGCTGTGTGTAAAGCATTGCCGCGAGGGAGACAAAGGCGGCCGGGCGTGGTGCACCCCGTCGTGTGCCGTTCAGGACTTCATAGGTGCTCCTCGCTAACAGCACTTGCCCCAGGAGTCTGTCAATGGCTATACGGGTGATCTTTGTCTTTTTGTCGACATCCGTGTGTGTTGACAACAGTGTCGGTGGCTGTTGTTTGTGTGTGTGGGTGTGTGGGTGTTGACATGTCCGTATGTTTGTATGGTGGGGAGCGGTAGTGTAGTGGTTAGCGCTCCGCTGCGCTACCAACCAGGCTACCCGAGTTCGATTCCCGCTCACGGCCAACACCGGTGACGATTATCTGAACCGGTGCTGGGCCTCCCCTAGGTCGACTCAGCCTCAATTGATTACCTAGTGCTATGTGTGTAAAAAAACACATTGCCACTAGGGAGACAAAGGCGGTCGGGCGTGGTGCTGGCCACCCACCCCCCCGGTGTACCGTTACCGGCCTTCATAGGTGCTCGCTAACTGCACTTTGCCCCAACAACCTATTCAAGGATATCCGGGGGACCTTTGTCTTTGTGTGCGTGCGGGCGTGTGAACTAGGCGGGACATCTCCATCAGCCAGGGGGTCTCTGGGGAGTTCTGGACCGCTGCGTACACGCAACGCAGCCGTAGCAGCTGTGCCCAGTGCCGGATGATCCTCGTCGCACAAGTAGTTTGCCACACATGTAGCTACACAAGTAGCTACATATGTGTAGTTTGCCACACATGTAGCTACACAAGTAGCTACATATGTGTAGTTTGCCACACATGTAGCTACACAAGTAGCTACATATGTGTAGTTTGCCACACATGTAGCTACACAAGTGGCTACATGTGTAGTAGCTACTACACATGTAGCTACATGTGTAGTAGTTACACAAGTAGCTACATATGTGTAGTAGCTACACATATGTAGCTACTACACACAAGTAGCTACATATGTAGTAGCTACATGTGTAGTTTGCCACACAAGTAGCTACATGTGTAGTAGCTACACATGTAGCTACACAAGTAGCTACATGTGTGTAGTAGCTACATGTGTGTAGCTACTACACACATGTAGCTACATGTGTGTAGTAGCTACTACATGTGTAGTAGCTACTACATGTGTAGCTACTACACATGTAGCTACATGTGTAGTAGCTACACATGTGTAGCTACTACATGTCTAGTAGCTACACAAATGTAGCTACGGGCCCCACACTTTCAAGGGCCCCGCGCTAAATGCTTTTCAAGCTGTCAATTCCGGTTCAGTGATTCTGCACTTGCTCTATTACTATAGTACTATACCGCCTTCGACTTTTATGAACGACTGGGTGTTTAAGGTTAGCGATTTGGCGTATTATCTGGGCTGTCTAGCAAATGAAAAAAAACAATTACTTTACTATGCAAGTAAAAAATGTATATGTTTTTTATATTTACGTGTTTTTTTATATTTTATTTAGGGCCATAACATCGCATGCTACAGGCCCCGCACTTCGCTTAATCCGGCACTGGCTGTGGCTCGATTCAGCTGTGATGGCTGCATTGGGTGCGCAGTGGAGATCTTCCCCAGAGACCCCCTGAGCTGACGGAGGAGAAAACCAACGGCAAGAAACATTTGAAAGAAGTGGCGGTTTGTATTTATTTATTTTTAAACGTTAGCACCACGGATAGCGATTTGACAGTTTGTTTAAATGGACGAGTCCATCTATGTTCGGAAAAGAGGAGGTGGGAGACGAAAAATTAATGTGTGCTGTCTGAAAGCCACCGTAAGCGTGAACAATCAATTAAGACCCGAAATGGTTTATCAAATCCTTCCAATGATTGCTAAGCCAGAATCCATCTTCTCGGTTGAAATTGTCTGTGTTTGTATATGTGGATAGCCTCATGAACGAATCTCTCATTGTAGCCAGATGGCTTGCAAAGAACCTCTAGAAATAAATAAATACAAACCGCCGCTTCTTTCAAATGTTTCTTTGCCGTTGCTTTTCACACCTGATGATGACCGCTTGTGTTGCAGTCAAAAAACGTCGTGAGAATTTTATTGTTTTGTATATATATATTTTATTATTTTATTCTTTTCCCTCCAACGTGACTTTGCCGAAAGAACCAAGAATATGAATCACTGCAGTTCGCTCGGTCACCTTGCATCCAAATCCGCAACCGCGGAATGTGAATATACGTGAATAAAAAAAAAATATATAAACGTTCCCTAAATACGTTCATCACGCGCGTGGCGTCCCAGTTGGAGTTGCGAAAAACACCACGCGGACGCCGTAGGTAGAACGGACCGTGGTTTTTTTTTTCATTTGAGCGTTGGAGAGCACGCACACAACACACACACACATCGAGACGCGAGCCGTCTTCGACTGAGCTTGTGGGGGGGTGGTGGGTGGGGGGGGAGGGGGGGGTAACACAAAACAATGCCCCCTTTGAGAGTTGCTGCGAAAGAGAAATAATTTTGTCGGTAAACTATGGGGGCCCCCCAAAAAAAACAAGATAAAGGTACCGCGTGCATCGATGGTTTACTGTTACGAGGGACGCCCCGCGTGGCAGCAGGCGATTCGCACGTGGCTAAGAATAACAAGGACACGCGCACACAAAAATGTAATCCTCTCCAAATGCACGCACCCGTAACAAGGGATTGGCCAAAAAAAACACTTTTCAGAGAGTCGCGTCCTGCAGTGCCCGTGTCCTTTAAGAGGCTTAATTTGGTTGTTGCTGTCCCCGTGATGCTGATCGGGGGTGCGACGTCACACGCAGGGTCACGATTTACGACCACGCCCCCCTCCACCTAAAAAGCTGATCCACCGAATCTGAGCTTCAAGTCAGCAAAAACTGCCTCTGGCGGTTCAGATTTACTGCCGTGTTGTCAAATCGTTTACCCTTCTCATCTCTCTCTCTCTCTTATCTCCCTGTCCCTCTCTCTTATCTCTCTCTCCTTCCGCTCTCCCCACCACCACTAACGGGAGATGCAGATGACGCGGCGGGTCCGTGCCCCTTTAAGGCGATGATCTCGTGTTTGTTTTCGCGTGTGTCTGTGTGTGTGTGTACGTGTCTCTGTGCGTGTGTGTGTGTATATGTACGTATCTGTGTGTGCGTGTCTTTGTGTGTGTACGTGTCTGTGCGTGTGTGTATATGTACGTGTCTGTGTGTGCGTGTCTTTGTGTGTGTACGTGTCTGTGCGTGTGTATATGTACGTGTCTGTGTGTGCGTGTGTGTATATGTACGTGTCTGTGTGTGCGTGTGTGTATATGTACGTGTCTGTGTGTACGTGTCTTTGTATGTAAACGTGTCTGTGCGTGTGTGTATATATATGTGCACGTGTCTGTGTGTACGTGTCTTTGTACGTATCTGTGCGTGTGTATCTGTGTGTGTGTGTGTGGGGAGCGGTAGTGTAGCGGTTAGCGCACTGCGCTATGAACCCGGTGACCCGAATTCGAGTTCTGCTCACGGATAACACCAGTGACGATTATCAGAACCGGTCCTGGGCCTCCCCTAGGTCGACTCAGCCTCAAATGAGTCCCTGGTGCGGTGTGTAGCAAACATCGCCACGGGGGAGACAAAGGCGTTCGGGCGTGGTGCTGGCCACCCACCCCCTTGTGTGCCGTGCCGGCCTTCATAGGTGCTACTCGCTAACAGCACTTGCCCCAACAGTCTGTTCAGGATATATGGGGAGGGGGGGATCTTTGTTTTTGTGAGCCACTGGAATTTTTTTTTAGTTGCTGTTGTAAAATCCGAGATGGAGTTCACGCCCCTCCAACATAATGGATCCTGGAGCCGGCGATGAGAGTCACGGATCTCCTGGGGTCTCGGGTTTCGCGTCGACAGGATTTGACGCGAGGCTCGCTCCCGCATTTTTACTTTCCCCCGGCGGGGAGCCACGGCGCGCCACACGCACGGGGCCACCCAGACGCCCAGCCGGTGACCCCCCCCCACCCACCCAGCAGGTGATCCACTCACCCAGCCAGTGACGCAACCAGCCACCCAGCCAGTGATCCACACACTCACCCAGCCAGTGACCCAGCCAGCCACCCAGCCACCCACCCACCCGGCCAGTGACCCAGCCAGCCACCCAGCCAGTGATCCACACAATCACCCAGACAGTGACCCACCCACTCACCCAGCCACCCACCCACCCAGCCAGTGACCCACCTACTCACCCAGCCAGTGATCCACACAATCACCCAGCCAGTGATCCACACACCCACCCAGCCACCCACTCACCCGGCCAGTGACCCACCCACTCACCCAGCCAGTGATCCACCCACTCACCCAGCCAGTGATCCACCCACTCACCCAGCCAGTGATCCACCCACTCACCCAGCCAGTGACCCACCCACTCACCCAGCCAGTGATCCACCCACTCACCCAGCCAGTGACCCACCCACTCACCCAGTCGGTGTGCCACCCACCCACCCAGTCAGTGACCCACCCACTCACCCAGACAGTGACCCACCCACTCACCCAGACTGTGACCCACCCACCCAGCCAGTGATCCACCCACTCACCCATCCAGTCACCCAGCTAATAACCCACCCACCCAGTCACCCAGCTAGTGACCCACCCAGCCACTTAGCTAGTGACCCACCCAGTCACCCAGCTAGTGACCCACCCAGTCACCCAGCTAGTGACCCACCCAGCCACCCAGCTGCCCAACCACCCACCCAGCCACCCAACTACTCAGTTATCCAGACAGTTACCCAGTCAGTGACCCAGCCACCCACCCAGTGACCCAGCCAGTGAACCACCCACCCAGCCAATGACCCAGCCATCCAGCCAGTTACCCAGCCAGTGACCACATCACCCACCACCAGCCAGTGACCACATCACCAACCAACCCACCCTCCCAGCTCGTCCGTTCACCCACCCACACATCACCCACCAACCAATCCACCCACCCAACCCGTCCACCCACCCACATCACACCACAGCGCCCACCAACACACCCACCCAGCCCGTCCATCCACCCACCCACACATCACCCATCAACCCACCCACCCACATATCACCCACCAACCCACCCATTAATCCGTCCACCCACCCACCCATCACCCACCCATCCATCACCCACCAACCCATCCACTCAACCGTCCACCCCCCCACCCACACATCACCCACCAAACCACCCACTCAACCGTCCACCCACCCACCCATCACCCACCAACCCACCCACCCGTCCCGTCCACCCACCCACACATCACCCACCAACCTACCCACCCATCCAGCCCATCCACCCACACACACATCATCCACGAACCCACCCCACCCACACATCACCCACCAACCTACCCACCCACCCACCCAGCCCGTCCACCCACCCACACACACATCATCCACGAACCCACCCCACCCACACATCACCCACCACCCCACCCACGCATCACCCGCGCAGAAACGCGGGCGAGGCGCGTGCTATTTTGGGACCATGTCATCGCGAGCTTGGGAACGTCGCGAGCGCGGCGAGGAGAGGGGGTCAGGGGGAGGTTGGTTGGCACCGCGGTGGGGGGGGGGGGGCAGGGGATCGATGACAGTGGCGGTGATGCAACGGAGAAGCATAAAGGGCCCCCCTCCCCCACGTGGCTGTCCGACAGTGGCGTCCGTCGTGCATCGCTCGTTCAGACGCAGACGCAGACACGTACGCACCGACGCACAAGACACGCTTTGCCTAGGTTGGTGGCTCAGTGATGATGATGATGATGATAATTAATTATCACTGCACCTTATTCTATGTAGGTTTACATAGCGCTTTCTCTCTCGATGTACCTATAACTTTGTTTGAGTTTCAATCGACGGTAATTTCTTTGCGATAGTTTTTATTTTGGGGGGGGGGGGGGATGTTGTGTTTCAAGAACGTAACGGAGACATATATATCTAAATAAATAACCATGATCATAATCTTCATCATTATCAGAAGAACAATCATCATAATCATCATAATAATCATAATCACGTGATAATAATCATAACAATCAGCATAATAATCATCATAAGAATGATCATCTTAATAATCGGAATTTTAATTAATCATCATAATCATCATAAGATTTATCATCTTAACCATCAGAATAATAATGAATCATCATCGTAATCATCATAATAATCGTAAAAATCATAATCATCATCGTAATAATCATCATCATAATCATCATCATAAGAATGATCATCTTAACCATCAGAATAATAATGAATCATCATCGTAATCATAATAATCGTAAAAATCATCATCATAATAATCATCATAATCATCAGCATCATAATTATTATTATCGTACAACTCGTCGCGCGGAGTCAGCTGTGCTGCTGCCCTGTCGCTGGTTTCGTTTTTTTTGTTTTTCAGAGCGAGGCCGAAGAGAGCGCGAATCAAACTCGAACCATGGTTCTACTCAGCTCGGAAGGGTGAGTTCGAATCAAACTCTAGCCGTGGTTCTACTCAGCTCGGAAGGGTGAGTTTGAAGTTGTCCAGGTGAGAGAGAATCACACTCCAGCCATGGTTCTACTCAGCTCGGAAGGGTGAGTTCGAATCAAACTTTAGCCGTGGTTCTACTCAGCTCGGAAGGGTGAGTTTGAAGTTGTCCAGGTGAGTGGGAATCACACTCTAGCCATGGTTCTACTCAGCTCGGAAGGGTGAGTTTGAATCAAAGTCGAGCCATGGTTCTACTCAGCTCGGAAGGGTGAGTTCGGACTTGTCCAAGTGAGTGCGAATCAAACTCGAGCCGTGGTTCTATTCAGCTCGGAAGGGTGAGTTCGAATCAAATTCCAGCCGTGGTTCTACTCAGCTCAGAAGGGTGCGTTCGAAGTTGTCTCAATCTAAGCTCACCCTTCCGAGCCGCGCATCAACTCCGCCCGTCCGTCCGCCTGTGGCAGCTCGAGCTGATTGATGGTTGCCGTGTCGAGTGAACTCCACTGTCGAGTGCGTGGCGCATTCTCGATTCGACGCTTGCACGATCACGTTGCGCGTGCGCGCGTTGAACGTCTTTTTGCACCGTGTGTAGCCGACCGGAGCTAATCGGAGGTGCAGTGTTGAGTCTATGGGCAGTGTTGAGTCTGTGGGCAGTGTTGAGTCTATGGGCAGTGTTGAGTCTATGGTGCAGTGTTGAGTCTATGGTGCAGTGTTGAGTCTATGGTGCAGTGTTGAGTCTATGGGCGGTGTTGAGTCTATGGGCAGTGTTGAGTTTATGGGTAGTGTTGAGTCTATGGGCAGTGTTGAGTCTATGGGCAGTGTTGAGTCTATGGGCAGTGTTGAGCCTATGGGCAGTGTTGAGTCTATGGGCAGTGTTGAGTCTATGGGCAGTGTTGAGTCTATGGGCAGTGTTGAGTATATTGGCAGTGTTGAGTCTATGGGCTGTGTTGAGTCTATGGTGCAGTGTTGAGTCTATGGTGCAGTGTTGAGTCTATGGGCAGTGTTAGTCTATGGGCAGTGTTGAGCCTATGGGCAGTGTTGAGTCTATGGGCAGTGTTGAGTGTTGAGTCTATGGGCAGTGTTGAGTATATTGGCAGTGTTGAGTCTGGGCAGGATGTATGTAAGTTGAACTGCTTTCGCCCCGTGAGTAGCCAACCGCGCTAATCGTAGGCGAGATAATAACCCTACAGCGAGGTGACTGCGACTTGTGACCACGTGCTGGAGTCAAGGGACTATCAATCGCGAATCTAATAATTTATTATTATTATTACTGGTCTTAATGCAGTGAACCAGGAATGCATCATACTTTGATACTGGCAAAAAAAAAGAAGATCCCACCATGTAGCTGCTCACCGCGAACTATAAACGCTCCGACACACGTGGCATTGTTCCCTGGTCTGACACTGGTGGTGAGACGAGAACCTGAAGAAGGCTCTGGTGTAGGCCAATCAGTCTCAAAGACAACGCCATCTATTACCAGTGCCATGTTTCGATTTAAAGCTTTCGTGACTGCAGGGATTCACATGCTTGGTTCTTTCGGTAAAGTCACCACGTAGAAGCGAAGTAATAAAATAATACAAATTAAACGTAATAAAATAAATTCTCACGACGTTTCGGCCACAACGCAAGCAGCCGTCCTCGCGGTGACGAAACAGAGCTGTCGGAAAGACAGCGTCCTAAGAATTTGTTTGATTTTATTATATTTTGATTTAAAGCTTTCGTGACCGCAGGGATTCATATTCTTGGTTCTTTCGGTAATGTCAGGTAGAAGGTAAACAACAAAATAATACAAATATTAAACAATAAAACAATAAAATTATCTTCTACGTGACTTTACCGAAAGAACCAAGAATATGATTTTATTATGTTTTATTTTTATGATTTTATTCTTTCCTCTCTACGTTACTTTACCGAAAGAAGTAAGACTATATAGTGCCATGTTTGTTTGCACGTTCACCACAGGTACTGTGTGTGGTGAACGTGCAAACACTTGATTCCTTGGTTGGTGTTTGAACATCTTAACACCTCCTATTATTGCCAGGAAGGGGTAAAATATATTCTTATTTTTCACAAGTGGATTGATTCTGCAATGACCTCCCTAGAGCAGATTCTACCCATAATGCAACGTGCCATCAACGTTTTATACTTTTTTTTTAAATAAATATAAAGACTGGGCTAATGTCAGAATCAGTTATATTGTATTTGTACAGGAGGAATCCGATGAGCTATGAAGCTCTTTTTCACAGCCGTCCAGTCGGGACACGTGGTAAGAACGTTACAACAAGAAACACAATCACAAAACACGACAGGAGTGTAAAGTGTAAGAAATATTCAACATTAAACCATCCACAGCCTGGACGCTCGAAGACGTTCTTGTTTTCCATTGGGAACATTTAATTTATAAGGCAACTACCCAAAGATCCGTTGAATCACTCTTCAACACACCGGTGGGCGAAAGTAGTGAACTATTTTGTCTTTTGTTAAACGTGACACATTTTTTTTACTGTTTGGCCGTGTCGGGTGGTGGAGGCTTACGACACATTTATAAATAACGCGATCTAACCCAAAAACGTTTATTATCAAAGATGCGTACTTTATGCATCAGATGTATTTGTCGTAGTATTAGTAGTAGTGCCGTTACAAAACATTTCTCCCCCCTCCAATATTTTTTTTTATCTGCGATGCATAAGTTTGATCGTTGGTTCACGATTCCGAGATTCCGTAAGCAAATCTCGGTTCAAAAAGCGTTTCACGTAGCTGCTGATACTGCTGATGCAGCTGCTATTGCTGCTGATGCTACTGATGCTGCTGATGCCACTGCTGCTGTAGCTGCAGCTGATGCTACTGATGCTACTGTTGATGCAGCTGCTGTAGCTGCTGATGCTGCTGCTGCTACTGCTGCTGCTGCTGTAGCTGCTGCTGATGCTACTGATGCTACTGCTGATGCAGCTGCTGTAGCTGTAGCTGCTGCTGATACTGATGCTATTGATGCTGCTGCTGATGCAGCTGCATTAGCTGCTGATGCTGCTGATGATGCTACTGCTGCTGCTGATGCAGCTGCTGTAGCTGATGCAGCTGCTCCAAATTTCTGGAAACAAAGCGGTCGGTCGCGGGTCTTCTCTGGAGATCCACCACCACCACCACCTCCTCCCACCTCTTCATCTGCCATCTCTCTCCACTGTTTTTTTTTTTTAAACAGACATCGTTCAGGTTGAAACGGCATACGTGCCAAGCCTCCCAGTTTTCGCGAGGTCATCGTGGCTTTATTTACCGATTAAAAGTCGCATCTTCTTGTTTATTCACTTATCGGGGTTGACCCTTGCCTGCCTGCAGGCCAAGTCGCCCTTCGAGGTGGAGCCACACAGCCCGATGGGAATCACATCTCGACCTCGGACAATAAACTTGGGATGAGTCTGTGTTTTGTGTAATACTTTGGCGCTCGTTGAACGGGGGCTCACCGCTCATTTAGCTACCGTGAGTGTAAACCATTCCCATGCCAATTTCTTTAAAACTGTGCATCAGGAAATATATATATTTAAAATGTAATTCTCAGGGTTTTTTTTATACTTAAGATGTAAACATCAGTACTGCGGAGAGACAAAGGCGGCCCTGGCGGGGTCGCTGGCATCACCATCCCCACGTGCGCCGTGCCGGCCTTCAGAGGTGCCGCTACTCGCTAACAGCGCTTGCCCCAACAGTCCGTTACAGGCTACACGGGGGATCTTTGTCTTTGTGTGTGCTGGCTAACAGCACTTGCCCCAACAGTCTGTTACAGGCTACACGGGGGATCTTTATTTTTGTGTGTGATAGCTAAGAGCGCTTGCCCCAACAGTCTATTACAGTTCATGTAGGCTACACGGGGGATCTTTGTCTTTGTGTGCAAGCTAACAGCGCTTGCCACAACAGTCTGTTACAGGCTACACGGGGGATCTTTGTCTTTGTGTGCAAGCCAACAGCACTTGCCCCGACAGTCCGTTACAGGCTACACGGGGGATCTTTTTCTCTGTGCGTGTGCAGTGTGCCCGTGCCAGCAGCGAAGGATCAGCATCAGCAGAAGCAACGCATCGAGATTAACCCTCACGGTGACTCCTTATACGTGGGTAAGCGCACAAGCTCCTGGGTAAAGGTGCAGCCCCTGCAATGGCTTGCTAGCAGACGCTCCCCTCCCCCCTCCCCCGTAATGATTTGGGTACAGACCCGCGTGAGTATAAGGGGCCGTCCATAAATGACGTCACGCGCCTAGGTGGGGGGGGGGGGGGGGGTCAGACATTTGTGACGATGTGACGAGGGGGGTTGAGAAATGTGACGTCACATCAAAATGCGCAACTTTAAATAAATATAGACAACACGTTCTACTTAATTAAATAGACGTTTTAATAAATGTTTTCTCCTACAACATCAGAGTGCAGCGCCACATTAAATACGCACTACAATGACAATAGTTTAAAGCGATGTGAAGCATATTCTTGATTCTTTCGGTAAAGTCACGTAGAAGGGAAACAATAAAATAATAAAAAATATTAAAAATACATTTCTCACGACGTGAGAATTGTATTGTGTTGCAGTCGAAACGTCGTGAGAATTTTATTGTTTTATATTTTTTTATTATTTTATTGTTTCCCTTCTAACGTGGTGACTTTACCGAAAGAACAAAGAATATGAATCCCTGCAGTCACGAAAACTTTAAATCAAAAGATGTGAAGCGTGTTTTATTGTTTTCGGGGGGGGGCGTGGGGGGGGGCAGAGCTTTGTGACGTCATATTAAAGGGGGGGGGGGGGGGGGTCAAAAATCGTCCCAAATCGCGTGACGTCATTTATGGACGGCCCCTAAATGTTGCGTCGCGTAAGCAACAACGCTGTGGCCATCGGTGAGTTCAGCGGGAAGAGAGCGGGGAGGGGGGGGAGCGGCGGGGGGGATGATTGGTGGGTGGTGATTGGCGGTGGTGATTGGTGAGTGGTGATTGGTGGTGGTGATTGGTGGTGGTGATTAGTGGGTGGTGATTAGTGGGTGGTGATTGGTGGTGGTGATTGGTGGTAGTGATTGGTGGTGATTAGTGGGTGGTGATTGGTGGTGGTGATTGGTGGGTGGTGATTGGTGGGTGGTGATTGGTGGTGGTGATTGGTGGGGTGATTAGTGGGTGGTGATTAGTGGTGGTGATTGGTGGTGGTGATTGGTGGTGGTGATTAGTGGGTGGTGATTGGTGGGTGGTGATTGGTGGGTGGTGATTGGTGGTGGTGATTAGTGGGTGGTGATTGGTGGTGGCGATTGGTGGTGGTGATTGGTGGGTGGTGATTAGTGGGTGGTGATTGGCGGGTGGTGATTGGTGGTGGTGATTAGTGGTGGTGATTGGTGGGTGGTGATTGGTGGTGATAATTGTTGGTGGTGATTGGTGGTGGTGATTAGTGGGTGGTGATTGGTGGTGGTGATTGGTGGTGGTGATTAGTGGGTGGTGATTAGTGGGTGGTGATTGGTGGGTGGTGATTGGTGGGTGGTGATTGGTGGTGGTGATTGGTGGTGGTGATTGGTGGTGGTGATTTGTGGGTGGTGATTGGTGGTGATAATTGTTGGTGGTAATTGGTGGGTGGTGATTGGTGGTGGTGATTGGTGGGTGGTGATTGGTGGTGGTGATTGGTGGTGGTGATTGGTGGTGGTTATTAGTGAGTGGTGATTGGTGGTGATAATTGTTGGTGGTAATTGGTGGGTGGTGATTGGTGGTGGTGATTCGTGGGTAGTGATTAGTGGGTGGTGATTGGTGGGTGGTGATTGGTGGGTGGTGATTGGTGGTGATAATTGTTTTAGTGGTATAGCAGCAGCCAAATTCTCTTAAACGCATGACGTTGAGTCTCAATGTGGAAGAGAGAATCAAAACGGAGGACCCAGACAGAAATCCTCGTGACCAAGGGATGAGAGATGAGAGAGAGACACGCAAACTCCAAATGTACAGCAGCAGGCGTCAGGGTCTGGGATCGAACCTACGACCTCCTGTACACCAGGCGAGGTAGTTGACATCTCCTAGCCACCGTGATGATAATGATGATGAGAGAGACACGCAAACTCCAAATATACAGCAGCAGGCGTCAGGGTCTGGGATCGAACCCACGACCTCCTGTGCACCAGGCGAGGTAGTTGACATCTCCTAGCCACCGTGATGATGATGAGAGAGACACGCAAACTCCAAATATACAGCAGCAGGCGTCAGGGTCTGGGATCGAACCCACGACCTCCTGTGCACCAGGCGAGGTAGTCAACATCTCCTGGCCAGCGTGATGATGATGAGAGAGAGAGACACGCAAACTCCAAATATACAGCAGCAGGCGTCAGGGTCTGGGATCGAACCCACGACCTCCTGTACACCAGGCGAGGTAGTCGACATCTCATAGCCACCGTGATGATGATGATGAGAGAGTCACGCAAACTCCAAATATACAGCAGCAGGCGTCAGGGTCTGGGATCGAACCCACGACCTCCTGTACACCAGGCGAGGTAGTCGACATCTCCTAGCCACCGTGATGATAATGATGATGAGAGAGACACGCAAACTCCAAATATACAGCAGCAGGCGTCAGGGTCTGGGATCGAACCCACGACCTCCTGTACACCAGGCGAGGTAGTTGACATCTCCTAGCCACCGTGATGATAATGATGATGAGAGAGACACGCAAACTCCAAATATACAGCAGCAGGCGTCAGGGTCTGAGATCGAACCCACGACCTCCTGTACACCAGGCGAGGTAGTCGACATCTCCTAGCCACCATGGCGCCCCAGACGGGCAGGCGTGCAGACACACGGGACAGACAGATGGGGCATACTGACAGCGGAGACCCGACCCTCCATGAAAGCTTTCCGTCCCTACTTTGGAAAGTGTTGCGTAGGATAAAGGGAATCTTCCCAGCACGACCACTCATTAATCTTGCTCGAGCATTCATCCCAAACACGCTCCCGATTGTCATTGCAGCGGAAACCCGAGCGCGGAGTGACACCAGCAAGGCACCGCTGAGAATGATGGATGGCGTTGGTGGGGGGGGAGGTGGGGGGGGGGAGGTGGGGGGGGGTTCATGATTGAGCGGAACTCTGGTCAGCTCCCCGACCCTCAAACCACCCCCCCCGGCCTGTTCCGGATTTAGCTGCCACTGTTCGTCATCATCATCGACATCAACATCAGCACCATCATCACCATCAACATCACCACCATCATCACCATCAACATCATCACCATCGTCGCCATCATCTTCGCTATCATCATCATCATCACCACCACCACCAACCACCACCAATTGGCATCATCACCAATCACCAGCCACCACCACCAGCGCTACTAACAGCCACCACCACCAATAATCACCGCCACCACCAATCAATTACCACTACCACCATTACCACCAGCATTCGCCACCACCAACCACCATCATCAATCACCACACCACCAATTACCACCAATCACTATCACCATCACCAATTGCCACGACCACAACTACCACCACCACCACCACCTATCACCAACATTCGCCACTACCACCACTGACCACCACCCCCGAATAGTGACACGGCAAAGTCTCCCACCTGCCGACGTTTTCACGTTTTTTAAGTTAAGGTCGAAAAAGTGCAACTAAATTATGTTATTGTTACCAGGTGTAGCCCCCCCCCTCCCCCCCCCCACTGAGCTTCTACGTACAGTGAGGGAAAAAAAGTATTTGATCCCCTGCTGATTTTGTACGTTTGCCCACTGACAAAGAAATGATCAGTCTATAATTTTAATGGCAGGTTTATTTGAACAGTGAGAGACAGAATAACAACAAAACAATCCAGAAAAACGCAAGTCAAAAATGTTATAGATTGATTTGCATTTTAATGAGGGAAATAAGCATTTGACCCCCTCTCAATCAGAAAGATTTCTGGCTCCCAGGTGTCTTTTATATAGGTAACAAGCTGAGATTAGGAGCACACTCTTAAAGGGAGTGCTCCTAATCTCAGCTTGTTAACCTGTATAAAAGACACCTGTCCACAGAAGCAATCAATCAATCTGATTCCAAACTCTCCACCATGGCCAAGACCAAAGAGCTCTCCAAGGATGTCAGGGACAAGATTGTAGACCTACACAAGGCTGGAATGGGCTACAAGACCATTGCCAAGCAGCTTGGTGAGACGGTGACAACAGTTGGTGCAATTATTCGCAAATGGAAGAAACACAAAATAACTGTCAATCTCCCTCGGCCTGGGGCTCCATGCAAGATCTCACCTCGTGGAGTTGCAATGATCATGAGAACGGTGAGGAATCAGCCCAGAACTACGCGGGAGGATCTTGGCAATGATCTCAAGGCAGCTGGGACCATAGTCACCAAGAAAACAATTGGTAACACACTACGCCGTGAAGGACTGAAATCCTGCAGCGCCCGCAAGGTCCCCCTGCTCAAGAAAGCACATATACATGCCCGTCTGAAGTTTGCCAATGAACATCTGAATGATTCAGAGGACAACTGGGTGAAAGTGTTGTGGTCAGATGAGACGAAAATGGAGCTCTTTGGCATCAACTCAACTCGCCGTGTTTGGAGGAGGAAGAATGCTGCCTATGACCCCAAGAACACCATCCCCACCGTCAAACATGGAGGTGGAAACACTATGCTTTGGGGGTGTTTTTCTGCTAAGGGGACAGGACAACTTCACCGCATCAAAGGGACGATGGACGGGGCCATGTACCGTCAAATCTTGGGTGAGAACCTCCTTCCCTCAGCCAGGGCATTGAAAATGGGTCGTGGATGGGTATTCCAGCATGACAATGACCCAAAACACACGGCCAAGGCAACAAAGGAGTGGCTCAAGAAGAAGCACATTAAGGTCCTGGAGTGGCCTAGCCACTCTCCAGACCTTAATCCCATAGAAAATCTGTGGAGGGAGCTGAAGGTTCGAGTTGCCAAACGTCAGCCTCGAAACCTTAATGACTTGGAGAAGATCTGCAAAGAGGAATGGGACAAAATCCCTCCTGAAATGTGTGCAAACCTGGTGGCCAACTACAAGAAACGTCTGACCTCTGTGATTGCCAATAAGGGTTTTGCCACCAAGTACTAAGTCATGTTTTGTAGAGGGGTCAAATACTTATTTCCCTCATTAAAATGCAAATCAATTTATAAAATTTTTGACATGCTTTTTTCTGGATTTTTTTGTTGTTATTCTGTCTCTCACTGTTCAAATAAATCTACCATTAAAATATTAGACTGATAATTTATTTGTCAGTCGGCAAACGTACACAATCAGCAGGGGATCAAATACTTTTTCCCTCACTGTAGCTCTTGTTCAGAAGCGACCCTCGCCATCGCAACCACCATTCTCGTCGTCATCGTGTGGGAATTTATAGCAGCGGCCAAAAAAAACCTCTTAAACGCCGTGGCGTTGATTCTAAATGTGGAGGGGAAAAAAAACGGAGGACCCGGAGAAAAATTCACGCGACCACGGCGAGAGAAAGAGAGACACCGAAAACTTCAAATATACAGCAGCAGGCGTCAGGGTTCGGGATCGAACCCATGACCTCCTGTATACCAGGCGAGGCAGTCAACATCTCCTAGCCACCGTGATGATGATGAGAGAGAGAGACACGCAAACTCCAAATATACAGCAGCAGGCGTCAGGGCCGGGAACAAACTCATGACCTCCTGCATAACAGGCGAGAGAGTTGACATCTCCTAGCCACCGTGGTTAATTATAATGTATTAGCTCTGTCCGTCTGAGTCCTCCACTCCACATTTAGAAACACGCATTGAGATTTTTCAGATAACTTTGCTGCTGATGTGAACGTCCAAATGACGGGGGCCACTTTGCTGAGCTCTTATTTGTGGTAGCCAGGTCGCTTCTGAAAAATAAGTTTACACCTCAGTGGACTTTGCCGGGTAGGATGGGGATGATCTTGATTTGAAGCTTTCGTGAC
Organism: Petromyzon marinus; assembly: GCF_010993605.1. Lineage (NCBI taxonomy): Eukaryota > Metazoa > Chordata > Hyperoartia > Petromyzontiformes > Petromyzontidae > Petromyzon > Petromyzon marinus. Next base: position 4,240,286 of record NC_046127.1, on the reverse strand, counting down.
TGCATGAATCCATACTCTTTGGTTCTTTCGGTAAAGTCACGTGGGTAGAAAAAAATAACAGCGTTGTATTTGTATATGTTTGTGCGTACCGCGGGGTCAAATAAACTCTGTCCGTGCGTACCGTGGGGTCACGCATCTCTCTCCGTGCGTACCCGTTTGTCTGTTGACCTGTCTCTATGCGTCCGTCCGTCCGTCTGTCGGTCTTTCTGTCTGTCTGCGCGTAACGTTCATTGTTGTTGTTTATTGTTGATGTTTAGTGTTGTTTATTGTTGTTTACGCTTGTGTTTGTTGTTCGCGTTTGATTGTTATTGCTGTGTTACTCTTTTTCGCTGTCCGTTGTTGTTTTCCCGTCGTGGTTCATTATAGCTTATTGTTGGTGTTGTTTATTGTTGTTCATTGTTGTTGACTGCTGATGTTCATGGTCGATTGTTATTGTTGCGCGTTGTTGTTTTTTCGACGTTCTTCATTGTCTTTTTCCCCCCGTTGTTTTAATTACCGCTCGTTGTTCATTGTTTGTTGCTGTTGTTGTTGCTGTCCACTGTCGCTCATCCCACGCCGTTGTCTTATTGCCGTCACAGTGGGCGTGCCCTGCGGAGAGGGGGCCCGGTCGTGCGCGGAGCGCTTCGATGCGTCGACTCGCGAGTGGCACGGACTCTCCGCCCCGCGCACCACGCGCCGCTGGGCCGGGATCTGCGCGCTGGGGGGCAGCCTCTACTGCGTGGGGGGCTTCGATGGCATCGCTCATCTCAACACTGTCGACAGGTGACCGGGGTGGGGGGGGTGGGGGGGTGGGGGTGTGCAGGAGGTCGTGGGTTCCGATCCAGACACTGATGATGTGTGTGTGTGTGTGTGTTTTTAAGTGTGGGTGTTTGTCTTTGCGTCTCTGTGCGTCTGTCTCTGTGTCCGGGGGGGGGGGGGGGGGGTGTTTGTGTCTCTTTGTGTCTCTGTGTGTCTGGGGCGCCGCGGTGGCTAAGAGATGTTGACTCCCTCGCCTGGTGTGCAGTAGGTCGTGGGTTCGATCCCAGACCCTGACGCCTGCTGCTGATGTAGATTTGGAGTTTGCGTGTCTCTCTCTCTCTCTCTCATCATCATCACGGTGGCTAGGAGATGATGATCGGTGACGATGATCGGTGACGATGATCGGTGACGATGATCGGTGACGATGATCGGTGATCGGTGACGATGATCGGTGACGATGATCGGTGACGATGATCAGTGACGACGATCGGTGAGATCAGTGACGACGATCGGTGACGGTGATCGGTGATGACGATCGGTGACGATGATCGGTCACGACGATCAGTGACGGTGATCGGTGATGATGATCGGTGACGGTGACAGTGATCGTTGACGATGATCGGTGACGATGATCGGTGACGATGATCGGTGACGACGATCGGTGACGATGATCGGTGACGAGGGGCCCCGTTGTCTCGCGATCTCGCGGCGTGCCCGCAGGTACGAGGCGGCGTCCGACTCGTGGCTCAGCGACGTCGCTCCCATCAGCGGCCCTCGAGCACACGTGGCCGTGACGTCACACGAGGGGCTCCTGTACGCAGCGGGCGGTGACGACGGCACGTCCTGCCTCAGCGTCGCCGAGAGGTGCAAGCGACACCACCACCACCACCACCACAACTACCACCACCACAACTACCACTACAACCACCACCACCACAACAATAACTACAACCACCACCACAACCACCACCACCACAATAACTACCACCACCACAACTACCACTACAACCACCACCACCACCACAACAATAACTACAACCACCACCACAACCACCACCACCACAATAACTACCACCACCACAATAACTACCACTACAACCACCACCACCACCACCACAACTAACACTACAACCACCACCACCACAATAACTACCACTACAACAACCACTACAACCACCACCAACACAACAATAACTACCACCACAACAACCACTACAACCACCACCACCACCACCACAATAACTACCACAACTACCACTACAACCACCACCACCACAGCAATAACTACCACCACAACAACCACTACAACCACCACCACCACAATAACTACCACTACCACTACAACCACCACAACTACCACAACAATAACTACCACCACCACAACTACCACCACCACCACAACCACCACCACAACCACCACAACCACCACCACAACAACCACCACCACAATAACTACCACAACAATAACTACCACTACAACCACCACCACAACCACCACCACAACAAGAATTACTACTACAACCACCACCACCACAACCACCACAACAACAACTACTGCTACAACCACCACAACCACCACCATCACCACCACAACCACCACCACAACAACCACCACCACAACAACAACAATAACTACCACCACCACCACAACCACCACCACAACAACCACAACTGCCACAACCACCACAACTACCATCACAACAAATACAACCACCACCACCACAACAATAATTACCACAACCACAACAACCACCACCACCACAACAATAACTACCACCACCACAACAACCACAAGAACCACTAACAACACAACCACCATATACCACCACAACCACCACAACCACCACCACAACAATAACTACCACAACCACCACCACCACAATAACTACCACCACCACAACCACCACCACAACAACAATAACTACCACCACCACCACAACCACAACTACCACTACAACCACCACCACAACCACCACCATCACCACAACAACCACAACTACCACCACCACAACAATAACTACCACAAGCACTACAACCACCACAACCACCATCACAACAATAACTACCACCACAACAATAACTACCACAACCACTACAACCACCACCACAACAATAACTACAACCACCACCACCACAACCACCACCACAACAATAACTACCACAACCACTACAACCACCACCACAACAACTACAACCACCACCACAACCACCACCACCACCACAACAACCACAAGAATAACTACCACAATCACTACAACCACCACCACAACAATAACTACCACAACAACTACAACCACCACCACCACAACCACCACCACAACTACCACTACAACAACTACCACTACAACCACAACAACCACCACAACCACCACCACAACAATAACTACCACAACCACCGCAACAATAACTACCACAACCACTACAACCACCACCACAACAACTACAACCACCACCACCACAACAACCACAACAATGACTACCACAACCACTACAACCACCACCACAACAATAATTACCACAACCACCACAACAATAACTACCACCACCACAACTACCACTACAACCACCACCACCACCACAACAATAACTACCACAACCACCACCACAACAATAACTACCACAACCACCACAACTACCACCACCACAGTAACTACCACAACCACCACAACAACCACCACTACAACAATAACTACCACAACCACCACCACAACAATAACTACCACAAACACTACAACCACAACCACCACAACTACCACCACCACAACAACGACAACCACCACAACAACCACAACAACCACCAACAACACAACCACCATATACCACTACAACCACAACCACCACAACTACCACCACAACAACTACAACCACCACAACAACCACAACAACCACCAACAACACAACCACCATATACCACCACAACCACCACAACTACCACCACAACAATATCTACCACAACCACCACATATACCACAACATCAATAACTACCAGAACCAACACGACAATAACTACCACCACCACAACTACCACTACAACCACAACAACCACCACAACAACAATAACTACCACAGCCACCACCACAACAATAACTACCACAACCACTACAACCACGACCACAACAATTACTACCACAACCACCACAACTACCACCACCACAACAACTACAACCACCACCACCACCACAACAACCACAACAACCACCAACAACACAACCACCATATGCCACCACAACCACCACAACCACCACAACAATAACTACCAGAACCACCACGACAATAACTACCACCGCCACAACTACCACTACAACCACAACAACCACCACATCCTCCACAACAATAACTACCACAACCACCACCACAACAATAACTACCACAACCACTACAACCACCACCACCACAACAACTACAACCACCACCACCACAACAACCACAACAACCACTAACAACACAACCACCATATACCACCACAACCACCACAACCACCACCACCACAATAACTACCACAATCACCACAACTACCACCACCACAACAACTACAACCACCACAACAACCACCAACAACACAACCACCATATACCACCACAACCACAACCACCACAACCACCACCACAACAATAACTACCACAACCACCACAGCCACAACCACCACAACTACCATAACTACCACCACCACTACAACCACCACCACTACAACTACCACCACCACAACTACCACAACCACCACCACCACAACAATAACTACCACAACCACTACAACCACCACCACAACAACTACCACAACCACCACCACCACAACAATAACTACCACAACCACTACAACCACCACCACAACAACCACCACCACTACAACCACCACCACTACAACCACCACGACTACAACTACCCCCACCACAACTACTACCACCACAACCACCACCACAACCACCACGAAGCTGGTGACCCGACGATAATCGGAACCGGTCCTGGGCTTCCCCTAGGTCTACTCAGCTTCAAATGAGTACCTGGTGCGGTGTATAGTAAACATCGCCACTGGAGAGACAAAGGCGGCCGGACGTGGTGCAGGCCACCCACCCCCTCGTGTGCCGTGCCGGCCCTCATAGGTGACGCTCGCTCACAGCACTTGCCCCTACAGTCTGTGAGAGGCTACACGGGGGACCTTTGTCTGTGTATAGGTGCTACTGCTCGCTAAACTCTCAGCACTTGCCCCTAGAGTCTGCGAGAGGCTACACGGGGGACCTTTGTCTTGTGTATAGGTGCTACTGCTCGCTAACCTCGCAGCACTTGCCCCTAGAGTCTGCGAGAGGCTACACGGGGGACCTTTGTCTTGTGTATAGGTGCTACTGCTCGCTAACCTCGCAGCACTTGCCCCTAGAGTCTGCGAGAGGCTACACGGGGGACCTTTGTCTGTGTTGCGAGCAGGTTTGACCCCCGGGAGGGTCGCTGGTCGCGACTGCCCTCGCTGCCCACGAGGCGGTGCCGGGCAGCCCTTGCCTCCCTGGGGGGCTTCGTCTACGCCGTGGGGGGCACCGACAGAACGACCCCCCTACGGACAGGTGACCCCCACCCCACCCACCCCATCCCCCCCCACCCACTTTACCCCACCCACCCCCCATCCAACCCCCCCACCCCATACCACCCACCCCACCCACCCCATCCCCCCCACCCTACCCACCCCATCCCCCCCACCCCACCCCATCCCCCCACCCACCCATCCCCCAATGATGATGATGATGATGACAGCGATGGTGATGATTACAGTGATGATGACGATGATGACAGTGATGATGACGATGATGACAGCGATAATTAGGGTGACAGCGATGACATTGACGATGACGACGATGTCGACGACAGTGACGACAGTGACAACGACAGTGACGACAGTGACGACAGTCGCAACAATGACGACAGTGACGACTACAGTGACGACGACAGTCGCAACAATGACGACAGTGATGACGACAGTGACGACAGTCGCAACAATGACGACAGTGACGACAGTCGCAACAATGACGACAGTGACGACTACAGTGACGACGACAGTCGCAACAGTGACGACAGTGATGACGACAGTGACGACAGTCGCAACAATGACGACAGTGACGACGACAGTGACGACAGTCGCAACAATGACGACAGTGACGACGACAGTGACGACAGTCGCAACAGTGACGACGACGACAGTGACGACAGTCGCAACAATGACGACAGTGACGACGACAGTGACGACAGTCGCAACAATGACGACAGTGACGACGACAGTGACGACGACAGTGACGACAGTCGCAACAATGACGACAGTGACGACGACAGTGACGACGACAGTGACGACAGTCGCAACAATGACGACAGTGACGACGACAGTGACGACAGTCGCAACAATGACGACAGTGACGACGACAGTGACGACGACAGTGACGACGACAGTCGCAACAATGACGACAGTGATGACGACAGTGACGACAGTCGCAACAATGACGACAGTGACGACGACAGTGACGACAGTCGCAACAATGACGACAGTGACGACGACAGTGACGACGACAGTGACGACAGTCGCAACAATGACGACAGTGACGACGACAGTGACGACGACAGTGACGACAGTCGCAACAATGACGACAGTGACGACGACAGTGACGACAGTCGCAACAATGACGACAGTGACGACGACAGTGACGACGACAGTGACGACGACAGTGACGACAGTCGCAACAATGACGACAGTGACGACGACAGTGACGACGACAGTCGCAACAATGACGACAGTGATGACGACAGTGACGACAGTCGCAACAATGACGACAGTGACGATTACAGTGACGACGACAGTCGCAACAATGACGACAGTGATGACGACAGTGACGACAGTCGCAACAATGACGACAGTGACGACAGTCGCAACAATGACGACAGCGACGACTACAGTGACGACGACAGTCGCAACAGTGACGACAGTGATGACGACAGTGACGACAGTCGCAACAATGACGACAGTGACGACGACGACAGTGACGACAGTCGCAACAATGACGACAGTGACGACAGTGACGACGACAGTGACGACAGTCGCAACAATGACGACAGTGACGACGACAGTGACGACAGTCGCAACAATGACGACAGTGACGACGACGACAGTGACGACAGTCGCAACAATGACGACAGTGACGACGACAGTGACGACGACAGTGACGACAGTCGCAACAATGACGACAGTGACGACGACGACAGTGACGACAGTCGCAACAATGACGACAGTGACGACGACGACAGTGACGACAGTCGCAACAATGACGACAGTGACGACGACAGTGACGACGACGACAGTGACGACAGTCGCAACAATGACGACAGTGACGACAGTGACGAATGACGCTCGCGACGCTGTGCCACAGTGGAGCGCTACGACCCGCCGGCGAACGCGTGGCTGCCGGGCCCCGCCCTGCTCACCGCACGCCGCTCGCTGGGCCTCGTGGCCCACGCCGGCGAGCTCGTGGCTGCCGGAGGCGGGGACGAGCCGCTGCTGCCGGCGCTCAGCAGCAGCGAGCGGCTCGCTCCGCAGGCCCACGCCTGGACCCCAGGGCCCCCCATGTGCTCACGCAGACGCGGGGTACGGTGGCGCGCGGTGGGGGGGGGGGCGGTGGGGTTAGAGGGGTCACCGGGGAGATGTGGGGGGGGGGGGGCAGGAGAGGGGTTACCGGGGTGGAGCGATAAATGAGGGGGATAGAGAATAGAGGGGCCAGGGGGAGACGCGGGGAGACACGGGTTACAGCGGGGTGCACGGTGGCTATGAGATGTTGACTACCTCGCCTGGTATGCAGGAGGTCGTGGGTTAGATCCCGACCCTGACGCCTGCTGCTGTATATTTGGAGTTTGCGTTGTCTCTCATCATAATCACGGTGGCTATGAGATGTTAACTACCTCGCCTGGTGTACAGGAGGTCGTGGGTTCGACCCCGAGTCCTGACCCCTGCTGCTGTATATTTGGAGTTTGCGGTGTCTCTCTCTCTCTCTCATCATCACGGTGGCTAGGAGATGTTAACTACCTCGCCTGGTGTACAGGAGGTCGTGGGTTCGATCCCGACCCTGACGCCTGCTGCTGTACATTTGGAGTTTGCGTGTCTCTCTCTCTCATCATCACGGTGGCTACGAGATGTTAACTACCTCGCCTGGTGTACAGGAGGTCGTGGGTTCGATCCCGAGTCCTGACGCCTGCTGCTGTATATTTGGAGTTTGCGTGTCTCTCTCTCTCATCATCATTATCACGGTGGCTAGGAGATGTTCACTACCTCGCCTGGTATGCAGGAGATCGTGGGTTCAATCCTGACCCTGACCCCTGTTGTATATTTGGAGTTTGCGTGTTTCTCTCTCTCGCATCATCATCACGGTGGCCAGGAGATGTTCACGCGTATCCGTTGTGAACGTGCAATGGCCTCCGTTTGGAGAGAGACAGAGAGGCAGAGAGAGACAGAGAGAGGGAAAAAAACTTACATAGAAAACAGGGGAACATAGACATAGAGTAGAGAGAGAGGTGGGTAAAGGGAGAGGTGGGTAAAGAGAGAGGGGGTAGAGAGAGAGAGGGGGTAGAGAGAGAGAGAGGGGGTAGAGAAAGAGAGAGGGGGTAGAGAGAGAGGGGGTAGAGAGAGAGGTGGGTAGAGAGAGGGGGTAGAGAGAGAGGTGGGTAGAGAGAGGGGTGGGTAGAGAGAGAGGGGGATAGAGAGAGAGGGGGGTAGAGAGAGGGGGGGTAGAGAGAGGGGTGGGTAGAGAGAGAGAGAGAGGTGGGTAGAGAGAGAGGGGGGTAGAGAGAGGGGGGGTAGAGAGAGGGGGGGTAGAGAGAGGGGTGGGTAGAGAGAGAGAGAGAGGTGGGTAGAGAGAGGGGGGGTAGAGAGAGGGGGGTAGAGAGAGAGGGGGGTAGAGAGAGGGGGGGGTAGAGAGAGGGGGGGGGGGGTAGAGAGAGGGGGGGGTAGAGAGAGAGGGGGGTAGAGAGAGGGGGGGGGTAGAGAGAGGGGGGGTAGAGAGAGGGGTGGGTAGAGAGAGAGAGAGGTGGGTAGAGAGAGAGGGGGTAGAGAGAGGGGGGGTAGAGAGAGAGGGGGGTAGAGAGAGGGGGGGTAGAGAGAGAGGGGGGGTAGAGAGAGGGGGGTAGAGAGAGGGGGGTGGTAGAGAGAGAGATGGGGGTAGAGAGAGGGGGTAGAGAGAGAGGGGGTAGAGAGAGAGAGAGGGGGTAGAGAGAGAGAGGGGGTAGAGAGAGAGGGGGTAGAGAGAGAGGGGGGTAGAGAGGGGGTAGAGAGAGAGAGAGAGAGGGGGGGGTAGAGAGAGAGGGGAGGGGTAAGAAGGAGAAGAGCAGAGCGTGAAATCTTTTGTGAAATATTTCATTTCAACAAGGGGGGGGGGGCACAAAGCATTGAAAAAAACAAAAATAACAAAATGATGAACGAATCAAAGTGCCGACTACACCGAGCATCTTCTTGTTTCCTCTGATTGTAAAAAAAGAAATAGAGAGAGGGGGAGAGAGGGAGCGAGAGAGAGAGACAGAGAGAATCAGATAAACAGAGAGAAATACAGAGAAACAGAGAGAGATAGAGAGAGAGACAGAGAGAGAGACACACAGATAGACAGAGAGAAAGGTAGAGAAACAGAGGGAGAGACCAAGAGTGGGAGAGACAGAGAGAGACAGAGAAACAGAGAGAGAGAGACACACACACAGAGAGAGACAGAGAGAGACACAGAAAGACACAGAGAGAGAGAGACAGAGAGAGAGATCGAGCGGGCGTCTAAAAATAATCTCTTGTCACACAGCTGGGCTTGGCGGTGGTGAATGGGCAGATCATCGCCATCGGCGGCTATGATGGAACCACGCACTTGCAGACAGCCGAGCACCTGGATCCTGAGGCCAACATCTGGAGGTGATGATTACAGATGATCGCGTGCCATCACCGTTATCAGCATCATTATTATCGTCATCATCACGTTTGTCGCGCCTCGGGTTAGCTATGTACGGCGCGAAAGAAGTTCAACGTACGCATATATCCATTGTCATCATCATCATGATCAGTTTCGCCATCACCATCGTTATCATCATGATCATCATTATAATCAGTATCATCATCATGATCATCGTTATCATGATCATCAGCGTTATCATTTTCGTCATCACCATGATTATCATCATGATCATCATTATCATCATCGTGATCATCATCAGTGTCGTCATCACCATCATCATTGTCATCATCGTGATCACCATTATCATTATCAGTTTCATCATCACCATCATCATCATCATCATCGTGATCACCATTATCATCATCATGATCATCACCATAATCAGTTTCGTCATCACCATAAAAACTATCGTGATGATCATGATCATCAGCATTATCATCATCAGTTTCGTCATCACCATCAATACCATCGTGATCATCATAATCACCATAATCAGTTTCGTCATCACCATCATTATCATCATCGTGATCATCGTAATCATCGTCACGATCATCATCGTCATCAGTTTCGTCATCACTATCACCATTGTCATCATCGTGATCACCATTATCATCATCATGATCATCATCAGTTTCGTCATCACCATTGTCATCATCGTGATCACCATCATCATCATAATCACCATCATCAGTTTCGTCATCACCATCAATACCATCGTGATGATCATGATCATCAGCATTATCATCACCAGTTTCGTCATCACCATCATTATCATCATTGTGATCATCATAATCATCGTCACGATCACCATCGTCATCAGTTTCGTCATCACCATCATTATCATCATCTTGATCATCATAATCATCGTCACGATCACCATCGTCATCAGTTTCATCATCACCATCATTATCATCATCATCGTGAGCATCATAATCATCGTCATGATCATCATCGTCATCAGTTTCGTCATCACCATCATTATCATCATCGTGATCATCATAATCATCGTCACGATCATCATCGTCATCAGTTTCGTCATCACCATCATTATCATGATGGAAGTCACCACCACCCCCCCAAACCGCCTACCGAAGAAATCTCTCTCACGATCCTTCCTCCGATGCGATTTTCATCGCTCCATCTCCGCGGTGGACGTCGTCTTCATCCTCCCTCGTCGTCATCGTCGGCCATGGTCAATCCACTGCTGGATAGTCTCCCCAAGCCCCAATCTGTACGAGCGGATTTAACCGCTCTATCTCGGCGGTGGGGGGCGTGCTCTCGGGCGTTTTGTTGTGACATTTTGATTTAAAGAAAAAAAAATGCATTCTTGTAACTTCAGATGACTTTATGAGACCTCTTTTGCCAGTAACAAGATATAGAAATAGGTTTTACCCTTTTAACTGGCACAAAAAACTGACACCTTTATTCAAGGCATCATGTCTGCAATAACCACAACACAAGCAGTCAAAATGCAAACAAAAAAGACAACTCTGATAATAACTCTGACGCCTTTTGGCGTCTTCTGGTCCAACACCAGTGGAGACTAGGCTCTAAAGAAAGCCGTCTCGGGTGTGGACCAATCAAATTCAAGGACAGTGCCAATATTATTATCAGAGTTGTCTTTTTTGTTTGCATTTTGACTGCTTGTGTTGTGGTTATTGCAAACATGATGCCTTGAATAAAGGTGTCAGTTTTTTGTGCCAGTTAAAAGGGTAAAACCTATTACTATATTCAGATGACTTGATTAGCCACGAATTTAATTATCACAAAGAGCAATTAAAATGTTTTATATATATCATTTTAAAATAGCCCATGTACGTTTTGTTTGATGTCACCATGTCCTGTGTACTTTTTTGGTGTGATGTTTTTTTAATTAGTATTATTGCGTGCGTGTGTGTATATATCTTATTATTGTGTGTATATATTTATATATTTCCTTTTCGTTTTACACCCCCTGCAGGCAATTTGGTGGGCTAAACCATCAACACGACAGCTTTGGGGTGGGCGTTCTCATCTCGAACAGCAACGGACCGTACCAACTGTGACCTCAATACCCACCTAATCAATTAAACAGCAGAGCAGGGAAACATTTTTTTTCGCGTTTTGCATTTCCACCGTTGACATTAAACTGGAAAACTAAGAGGGCCCACCCCATTTTTTTTTTAATGCGCACGCAAAGTCAAAGGTCCCCCGTGTAGCCTGCCGCAGGCTGTTGGGGCAAGTGCCGTCAGCGAGCGCCTACGAAGTCCGGCCATGGCCACGCCCGGCCGCCTTTGTCTCCCCAACGATGATGAGTTTTATACGCCGCACCAGGTGACGCACTTAAGGCTGAGTCGACTGCGTTGGTTTCTTCCCCTTTCGTACGGAATTTTTTTTCAAAAGCAACAGCTATTATCTCTTTCTCAACGATCGCCATTGCGTGGACGCGAAGGTAACCCTCGTGCAGTCCAGTGAGGTGGCTTAGACGCGGCGACCCCGCCACGGACGCATCATGGACGCAGCCAATTCACGGGCGATGCGCCCTTTCATGCTTCGGGCTTCCTCCACGGCCGCGGTTGGAGCCCTTTCGTTTTGACCTTCCATTTCACGGAACGCTTTCGCGCATCTGCCGGAGTTGTGATCGGGCGCGGCTGGGCGCGGCCAGCGGTCGAAATGGACTTAGCGTGAGGCTCAGGACTGGCTTCATCGATTCGTGCCCTGACCGTTGGCCCTCAGCCGCGATCGAACTCGAGCCACCGGGTTTCGTGGCGCCGATGCGCCAACCGCTGCGCCACCGCTCCGCCCGTTTCGCACGACAGCAGTCCGCGGCCGCGCTTGCGCCAGGCTAGGTGCGCCCCGAGGCCGTCGCGCGAAGGTGGTGCCGGGACGGACCCATGGCGCCACGCGTCGACTGCTGTGTGCCCCCCAGGCTGGGCGCAGGAGGTCGCGGGGCATGCCCGGATGCCATGGGGTCACTGGCAGGCGCACCCACCTGTATCCAAACCCTACTGTGCCAACTCGCTGCGCTTTAGCCACCCGGCGCTCCGCTCGTTGTTGTGAGCGTCGCTCCTCCAGCTTGTTGCAGGGAGGAGCGACTGCCTCCCAACTGTCCAGCAGCAGCGTCCTTCACGAGCCTCCAAAGACAAAGGTGCCCTGTGTAGCCTCAGCAGCCGTTTGGGGCAAGTGCTCCGAGCGAGTTCGTAGCACCCATGAAGGCCGGCACGGCGGTATGGCAACGCCTCCCTGGCCGCCTTTGTCTTCCCATTGCTACTCCGCTGGCTCCTGACGCGATTGTCTGCTGGCTTCACCGCCTGAATGTGACTTTGTAAGCTGCTGCCTCTACATCAGCAGTCGTACGACAGAAGAAGAAGACTCATAGAGACCCATAGAGATCCAGACTAATAGAGACTCACAGAGATTCATAGATACCCATAGAGATCCAGACTAATAGAGACTCACAGAGACACGCAGATACCCATAGAGATCTAGATTCATAGAGACTCACAGAGACTCATAGATACACCATAGAGATCCAGATTCATAGAGACTCACAGAGACTCATAGATACCCATAGACATCCAGACTCAGAGACTCACAGAGACACATACCCATAGAGATCCAGATTCATAGAGACTCACAGAGACTCATAGACACCCATAGAGATCCAGACTCAGAGACTCATAGATACCCATAGAGATCCAGACTCATAGAGATTCACAGAGACTCATAGATACCCAGAGATCCAGACTAATAAAGACTCACAGAGACGCATAGATGACCCACAGAGATCCAGACTCAGAGACTCAGAGATACCCACAGAGATCCAGACTAATGAAGAACAACAGGCACTCATAGGCGCCCACAGATACCCATAGACTCATAGAGACCCATAGAGATGCATAGACTAATAGCGACATCACAGCAGTACACTCCGCTGTCTCCTGACGGGGTTATCTGGCCTCACCAACATGAATGTGACATTGCAGTTATTGTGGTCTGGGGAGGCGGTGGTGTAGCGGTTAGCGCCACGCTGCACTACGGACCCCGGCCACCCGAGTTCGATTCCCGCTCACGGCCACCAACACCAGTAGCAGATTATCTGCACCGGTCCTGGGCCTCCCCCTAGGTCGACTCAGCCTCAAATGAGTACCTAGTGAACATCGCCGCTGGGGGAGACAAAGGCGGTCGGGCGCGGTGCTGGCCACCCACACCCCCTCGTGTGCTGTTGCGGCCTTTATAGGTGCCGCTACTCGCTAATCACTCTACGAGTCCATTATTCATGATGCAGGGGGTTTTTTTGGAGGGTTAAATCGCGTAAATATATTAATGTGTCGCTAAAGCGACCACCGCCCGACACAGCCAACTAGTGAAGGTTTGTTGTCACGTAAACAGAACGTGGCCAATTCGTTACGAGTACAGCACTAGTGTATAGTGTAGAGTATAGTGTAGTGTATAGTGTAGTGTATAGTGTAGTGTATAGTGTAGTATACTAGTACAACACTAGTGTATACTGTAGTAGTGTAGTGTATAGTGCCGTGTATAGTAAAGTGTATAGTGTAGTGTATAGTGTAGTGTATAGTGTACTAGTACAGCACTAGTGTATACTGTAGTAGTGTAGTGTATAGTGTAGTGTATAGTGTACTAGTACAGCACTAGTGTATACTGTGGTAGTGTAGTGTATAGTAAGTGTATGGTATAGTGTATAGTAGTATAGTATAGTGTATAGTAGTGTATAGTGTAGTGTATAGTAGTGTAGTGTATATTGTAGTGTATAGTATAGTGTATACTATAGTGTATAGTATAGTGTAGTGTATAGTATAGTGTATAGTATAGTGTATAGTGTAGTGTATAGTGTATAGTATAGTGTATAGTATAGTGTAGTGGTGTAGTGTATAGTGTAGTGTATAGTGTAGTGGTGTAGTGCATAGTGTACTAGTACAGCACACCGGCGTGTTGGAGAGCAAATCCACAACATTCACAATCTGAGTACGACGTTTCGCCAGTAATCACAACTAGCTTCATCAGGCGATATTCATATATATATCACTCCTCTAACCCCCCAAAAAAACCTCTATCACGGATGATATTGGTCGCGAAAGCCTTCTCGCGTGTCGAACTGAGTACGACGTTTCGCCAGTAATCACAACAGGCATGATCAGGTGACAGCCTCTTCCGGCTTCGTTCTTTAAATAGACGGAGGGATAGGTGTGATGACGTCACTCGTGAGCCCATCACGTGCGAAGTGGGGTGGGTGGAGGCGGTTAACGAACGCTTACAAATTACTGGGTATCCATACTCTTTGGTTCTATTGGGTAAAGTCACGTAGGTGAAAATAAAAAAAAACTAAAAATCACGACGTTTCGGCCACAACACAAGCGGCCTTCATCAGGTGAAGGGACGAGACTGTTGTCTGGAGGACAGCGCTGGAGTGGCACTTGGCCTTTTTCTTCTCACACAGCTTAAAGGTCGTGATCTAAGCGTGGCTTCTTCCACTCGAGCGCTAATTCCTTTGTCAAGGGGTACCTCTGCGGATGTGTACACTTTAACTTAGCTATTTCAATGAGCCATTTCAATGCTAAATTATATGCTAATTCCTTTGTCAAGGCGCCTGGTCTTTTTCTTCTCACACAGCTTAAAGGTCGTGATCTAAGCGTGGCTTCTTCCACTCCAGCGCTGTCCTCCAGACAGTCTCGTCCCTTCACCTGATGAAGGCCGCTTGTGTTGTGGCCGAAACGTCGTGATTTTTTTTGTTATTTTACTTTCACCTACGTGACTTTACCCAATAGAACCAAAGAGTATGGATCCTAGCAGTCACGAAAGCTTTAAATCTACTGGGTATCCGTTGGCGGTCGGGTTATTAACGTGGTAAGAAACGTATATAACGCGCGGGCATTATTGCGCGCACATTATTCCTGTACCCCGTGTCGTTTGCGTGCAACAATATAGCGGTACCGGTCGTTGCCTGCGTACAGGTAAGTCCCATTGATGTGTGGTGACCCGTATCGGCGTGCATTTAAACGATGCATTGTTTGATGATTCGCTTCCTAGCAGCACGACGCGATGTAACCCAAGCAATATCATGGATGTGTCGCGAAATCCTACGTGCTTAAACTTATTGTAGATACCGTCAGCGCTGACAGCTTTGTGGGCGTTTTTTTTTTGGTTGCTGTGTTTTGTTTTTTGACTGTAGCTGTAGCTTTGTTGTTTTTTGTTGTGATTTTGTTGCCTTTAGAAGTGAATGTCGCGGTATATACACAGACCGTCAATTTTAGTACTTGACGCATTACCGCGGTGAAGGTTGGCGAATAAAACCACTTGTCAAGTCGCACCTCCGATTGGCGCGGTGGGCTACGTACGGTGCGAAAGAAGTTCAACATTCATACATACTGCCCATAGACTCAACACTGCACCATAGACTCAACACTGCCCATAGACTCAACACTGCACTATAGACTCAACACTGCCCATAGACTCAACACTGCCCATAGACTCAACACTGCCCATAGACTCAACACTGCCCATAGACTCAACACTGCCCATAGACTCAACACTGCCCATAGACTCAACACTGCACCATAGACTCAACACTGCCCATAGACTCAACACTGCCCATAGACTCAACACTGCCCATAGACTCAACACTGCCCATAGACTCAACACTGCCCATAGACTCAACACTGCCCATAAACTCAACACTGCCCATAGACTCAACACTGCCCATAGACTCAATACTGCCCATAGACTCAACACTGCCCATAGACTCAACACTGCCCATAGACTCAACACTGCACCATAGACTCAACACTGCCCATAGACTCAACACTGCACTATAGACTCAACACTGCCCATAGACTCAACACTGCCCATAGACTCAACACTGCCCATAGACTCAATACTGCATTAGACTCAACACTGCCCATAGACTCAACACTGCCCATAGACTAACACTGCCCATAGACTAACACTGACCATAGACTCAACACTGCCCATAGACTCAACACTGCCCATAGACTCAACACTCCCCATAGACTCAACACTGCACCATAGACTCAACACTGCCCATAGATTCAATACTCCCCATAGACTCAACACTGCCCATAGACTCAACACTGCCCATAGACTCAACACTGCCCATAGACTCTACACTGCCCATAGACTCAACACTGCCCATAGACTCAACACTGCCCATAGACTCAACACTGCACCATAGACTCAACCCTGCCCATAGACTCAACACTGCCCATAGACGCAACACTGCACCATAGACTCAAAACTGCACCATAGACTTAACACTGCCCATAGACTAACACTGACCATAGACTCAACACTGCCCATAGACTCAACACTGCCCATAGACTCAACACTCCCCATAGACTCAACACTGCACCATAGACTCAACACTGCCAATAGACTCAACACTCCCCATAGACTCAACACTGCCCATAGACTCAACACTGCCCATAGACTCTACACTGCCCATAGACTCAACACTGCCCATAGACTCAACACTGCCCATAGACTCAACACTGCACCATAGACTCAACCCTGCCCATAGACTCAACACTGCCCATAGACGCAACACTGCACCATAGACTCAAAACTGCACCATAGACTCAACACTGCCCATAGATTCAACACTACCCATAGACTCAACACTGCACCATAGACTCAACTCTGCCCGTAGATTCTACACTGCACCACAGACTCAACACTGCCCATAGACTCAACACCTCCCATTAGCGCGGTTGGCTACGTACGGTGCGAAAGAAGTTCAACACAAAAGCACACGCACGTGCATACAAAACAAGCAGTAAAGAATTGGCTTAGCACTTTCCAGCAAGCTTAGGGAGGCGAGTAAACACACCGCGAATAACGCGTGACAATGTTAAGCAATTGGCTCGGAAACATTCGAATAACAATTGGAACACATCCATTTGTAACGGTCAATATATATGTAGACAGGGACTCCTCTACTTACGAACATTCAGAGACGCGACCAATCCTGTCCGTATGTCAAGTCGCCCGTTTGGACCGAGAGTCGTAAGATCATCCGCCACGCAATGGATGGAGGAGGTGGCATCTACATCTGTAGAACGTGAACAACCAGTGGCATCTACATCTGTAGAACGTGAACAACCAGTGGCATCTACATCTGCAGAACGTGAAGAACCAGTGGCATCTACATCTGCAGAACGTGAAGAACCAGTGGCATCTACATCTGCAGAACGTGAAAAACCAGTGGCATCTGCAGAACGTGAAGAACCAGTGGCATCTACATCTATATAACGTGAACAACCAGTGGCATCTACATCTGCAGAACGTGAAGAACCAGTGGCATCTACATCTGCAGAACATGAAGAACAGTAGCATCTACATCTGCAGAACGTTAAGAACCAGTGGCATCTACATCCGCAGAACGTGAAGAACCAGTGGCATCTACATCTGCAGAACGTGAAGAACCAGTGGCATCTATATCTGCAGAACAGGAAGGACCAGTGGCATCTACATCTGCAGAACGTGAAGAACCAGTGGCATCTATATCTGCAGAACATGAATAACCAGTGGCATCTACAGAACATGGAGAACCAGTGGCATCTACGTCGGCAGAAAGTGAAGAACCAGTGGCATCTACATCTGCAGAAGGTGAAGAACCAGTGGTATCTACATCTGCAGAAGGTGAAGAACCAGTGGCATCTACATCTGCAGAACGTGAAGAATCAGTGGCATCTACATCTGCAGAAGGTGAAGAACCAGTGGCATCTACATCTGCAGAACGTGAAGAACCAGTGGCATCTACAGAGCATGGAGAACCAGTGGCATCTACGTCGGCAGAAAGTGAAGAACCAGTGGCATCTATATCTGCAGAACATGAATAACCAGTGGCATCTACATCTGCAGAACGCGAAGAACCAGTGGCATCTACATCTATTGAACGTGAAGAACCAGTGGCATCTACATCTGCAGAACGTGAACAACCAGTGGCATCTACATCTGCAGAAAGTGAAGAACCAGTGGCATCTACATCTATTGAACGTGAAGAACCAGTGGCATCTACATCTGCAGAACGTGAACAACCAGTGGCATCTACATCTGCAGAACGTGAAGAACCAGTGGCATCTACATCTGCAGAACACGAAGAACCAGTGGCATCTACGTCGGCAGGAGACTATCGAACTTTTAAAGCCATTCCCCGTGTTTAGTGTACACGCCGTACAACATGTGTTGAATCGGCAGGAGTAAGGTTGGGACTTACGAACAAATCGACTTACGACCTCTTGAACATGACTCGTTTGTAAGTAGGTTCCCTGTATCTTACACGTTGTAACCGGATTGGTTCACCTGTGATGTCATGGCACGTGTTGAAGATGTCAGCTAGGGAGAGGCGGTTTAATTCTCGCTTCCTGGATCTCGTACTCATGGTGCTTGGCGTATTATAAAAAAAAATTGACGATAAAAATAAAATAGTTTGAGTTTATAGTTGAATAGTTAAGGTTCTATTTCGATTTAAAGCTTTCGTGACTGCAAGGATTCATCTTCTTTGGTTCTTTCGGTAAAGTCACCACGTAGAATGAGAATAAAATAATACATTAATAAAATAAAATAACAGAATAAAATTCTCACGACGTTTCGGCCACAACACAAGTGGCCTTCTTCAGGTGAAAGGAACAGACCTGTCGGGACGATAGAGCTTCAATGAATTTTATTGTGTTATTTGATTTTATCAATTTATTATTTTATTCTCATTCTACGTGACTTTTCCGAAAGAACCAAAGAAGATATTCTTAGTTTTTTTTCGGTAAAGTCACGTTGAAGAGAAACAACAAAATAACAAAATATATATAAAACAATAAAAAATTCTCACGACGTTTCGACCATAACTCAAACGGTCGAAACGTCGTGAGAATTTTTTATTGTTTTATATATATTTTGTTATTTTGTTGTTTCTCTTCAACGTGACTTTACCGAAAAAACTAAGAATATGAATTACTGCAGTCACGAAAGCTTTAAATCAAAATTTAACCAAAGAAGAGTTAAGGTTCTGTTTATGTCCTGGCTTTCCGTACACGTTGATGGCGTATTGGTGGGATATACAAATGTAAATGATTATCATCATCATCGTCGTTGTTGTTGTCATTATTAAAGAGGGCTCCAGATACCATCACAGCCCCCCGTGGACACTCCTCAATTATAATGCGGCCTCCGATAATGAGTCACAGCCCAGATGTTTTTGGCGGCGCCACGATTTGAATACGTGTCAACCTTCTCGCGTCCGTTACAGCGACAACTTTTAGTTGAGGGTGAACAAAATAATTCGGAGTCAATTGTTTTCATCGGCATTCTTTTGTGTGTAAGGCGACCGGGAGGAGCGGTGGCGCAGCGGTTAGCGCACCGTGCTGTCAATTGGCCCGGCTGAGTTTCCCGTCCTAAACTCTTTAAACTTAAACTAAATGAAAACAAAAAATGTTTTTTTTTTACCAGGTAAGGCCCCGCTATTGAGCTACGTGACTATTTCTTTCAAAAGCGACCTGGCACATCGCAAATGATAGCGCAACGAAGTGGGCTCATCATCATGATCATCGTGTGGGAATTTATAGCAACAGCCATCGACTCTGAACGCGTGACGTTGAATCTCAAGGTGGAGGGAAAAACCGGAGGACCCGGAGACAAATCCACGCGACCACGGGGACAGAGAGACACGCGGACTCCAAATAGACAACAGCAGGCATCGTCAGGGTCGGGGTGGAACCCACGACCTCCTGTATACCAGGCGATGGAGTCAACATCTCCTAGCCACCGTGATGATGATGAGAGAGAGAGAGAGACACGCAAACTCCAAATATACAGCAGCAGGCGTCAGGGTATGGGATTGCACCAACGACCTCCTGCATACCAGGCGAGGTAGTCAACATCTCCCAGCCACCGTGACCCCCACCCCCCAATCCAGGGCCAACTCCCAGTGCCTGAGCGTCGTCATCCACGACCCGCTCCCTGGGTTGCCCCCCACCCATCACCAAATCCGCGCTCACCGGCGCGGTGAATTATGGTCAATTTAAATCCACGTGGGCGGAGAACAACTCCACCCTCCCGCCCCCACCGCCTCATCCAGCAGTGGAGTGACAAAAAAGGGGGACCCACGTTGAAATCCCCGTCAGGAGACGCGCGCCGTCTGCTGGACCCAACGAGTAATTGCGTGCGCGATGATTACGTGCCAATTATCCCTCCCCAAATCATCTCATGCCGATACAAGGTGGGGGTGGGGGGCGTTGTTGTTCCACTCCTCGCTGTTGTCTCCGAGCACCTGAAGGTGTCCAGAGGAGTAGCCCTTTCCAATGGCATCGGCCAACAACCCCCACGTGCAGCAGTCCGCGTCGACCGGCTGCGTGCTGCTGATGAGACCCCGAGGAATGGGGAGGCCGACCCAGGTATGAGTTTGCCTTTCGCCTTGACAACAAGCATTGGTTTCGGATTCGGTTCGGGTCAAAAAAATGTGTTCAGGTTGACCAGACCATGAATAAATGTTCATGTTTCATTTGTGATTTAAAACCTGGTTATTCAGTGGGGTGAGTTGATAGTCTCAGTCCAGTCACCAATGACTTAAACAGAGACCAATAAACTCACACAGAGACTCACAGACTCACACAGAGACCCACAGACTCACACAGAGGCCCACAGACACACACACAGAGACCCATAGACTCCCACAGAGACCCACAGACTCACACAGAGACCCACAGACACACACAGAGACCCATAGACTCACACAGAGACCCATAGACTCACACAGAGGCCCACAGACACACACACAGAGACCCATAGACTCCCACAGAGACCCACAGACTCACCCAGAGACCCACAGACACACACAGAGACCCATAGACTCACACATAGACCCATAGACTCACACAGAGGCCCACATACACACACAGAGGCCCACAGACACACACACAGAGACCCATAGACTCCCACAGAGACCCACAGACTTGCACAGAGGCCCACAGACACACACACAGAGACCCATAGACTCCCACAGAGACCCACAGACTCACACAGAGGCCCACAGACACACACACAGAGACCATAGACTCCCACAGAGACCCACAGACTCACACAGAGACCCACAGACACACCAAGACACATAGACTCACAGAGAGAGACCCACAGACTCACACAGAGGCCCACAGACACACACAGAGACCCATGGACTCACACAGAGACCCATAGACTCACACAGAGACCCATAGACTCGCACAGAGACCCAATGCCTCACACCCATACACTCACATGGAGACCCATAGACTCACATGGAGACCCATAGACTCACATGGAGATCCCCAGACTCTCAAGTGTAACGAATTGATTTTCCCAGCCGTATTCCGCTACTGATTATGTTCACGTATTTCTTTGCTGCTGCTACTACTTCTGATAATGGGTACGAAATCCACTACAGGGCTTGGCGCTCAAGATGCCTTCCTGGAGAAATGAGAGCTGTGACGAATCAGCGTTCTACGGGGTCGCGCTAAGCGAGGCCTGCCTCGATATTTCCTCTGCTGCTGCTGATGATGACCTACGAGGCAGACGCATGCAAAAGGCGGTGGTCACCGCGTCGCGAGGCGCTTTCAGATGCGCTTCTGCGGCCGTCTGGAACGCTCTTCCTTCCGATATTAGGAAGCCACTGGGTAGCTATGCACTTTTAAATCATCATCTGAACTAATTTATTGTGTTGGGTTAGGTCGAGCAAGTATAAATGTGTCGTAAAAACCCGCCACCACCCGGCATAGCCGATCAGCAAGGCTTTGTCACGTTAACAAAACGTGCCAATTCGTTTACTAGTTCGGCACACCTGCGCCTTTGGAGAGAGAAAAACCCACGGCATTTTCAATGTTTTCACAGCTGTCGTTGTGTAACCCGTTGTGTCACCCGTAGTGTTACCCATTGTGCCACATGTTGTGTTACACATTGTGTCACACGTTGTGTCACCTGTTGTGTTACCATTGTGCCACGTGTTGTGTCACACGTTGTGTCACCTGTTGTGTCACCTGTTGTGTTATCCATTGTGCCACATGTTGTGTTACACATTGTGTTACACGCTGTGTCACACGCTGTGTCACCTGTTGTGTCACCTGTTGTGTTATCCATTGTGTCACATGTTGTGTTACACATTGTGTTACACGCTGTGTCACACGCTGTGTCACCTATTGTGTCACCTGTTGTGTTATCCATTGTGCCACGTGTTGTGTTACACGTTGTGTCACACGTTGTGTCCCCCGTTGTGTCGCCCGTAGTGTTACCCGTTGTGTTACCCATTGTGCCACATGTTGTGTTACACGCTGTGTCACACGTTGTGTCACACGTTGTGTCACCCGTTGTGCCACATGTTGTGTCACCCGTAGTGTTACACATTGTGCCACACGTTGTGTCACACGTTGTGTCACACGCTGTGTCACCTGTTGTGTCACCTGTTGTGTTATCCATTGTGTCACACGTTGTGTTACACACTGTGTCACACGTTGTGTCACACGTTGTGTCACCTGTTGTGTCACCTGTTGTGTCACACGTTGTGTTACACACTGTGTCACACGTTGTGTCACACGTTGTGTCACCTGTTGTGTCACACGTTGTGTCACACGATGTGTCACACGTTATGCCACATGTTGTGTTACACGTTGTGTCATCCGTTGTGTTACCCGTTGTGTGATTGACTCAACACTACCCATAGACTCAACACTGCACCATAGACTCAACACTACCCATAGACTCAACACTGCCCATAGACTCAACACTACCCATAGACTCAACACTGCCCATAGACTCAACACTACCCATAGACTCGTGTAGGGTGAAGCAGGTCTCGTTGTGATGGTGAATGTACATTGCCTCGGATTTTTTGTTTCTCCGAGGCAGTTGATTGTCCCGCAATGTTGCTCTGCTCACCATCACGTCGCAGCCACCCAGGCAGCTGCCTATGGCAACTCTGGCATGCATGGTTGGCGAAACAACCCCCAAGCACTTTCTATCCGAGCACCAACCCTGCTCAGCTTCTCCACTCTTGTCTCCCTGGGCAGCCCTGCTTCCAGCGGTGGAAATTCCACGTTCCCACGGCGGGGTCATTCTGCCCGTGGAAATGGCTGTTGTTGATAGAGCACAGACATTTTTTGTATATACTGCATTCGATACAGGATTGTGTACGGTATTTCCCTCGTTATTTGCGCGAGAGCTAAGTTCCGAAGATGCTCGTGAATGGCACATTTCGCATTTAATGACACTGGCCTACGAAAATGTATCTTTTTAACGAATTACCTTAAATGAATAAGTACGTAAGATGTTGAATACATCAAAATTGTCATAGCACAAATATGTACTTTAAAAAAACATTGCTATAATAAGCATAGTAAATAAAAAAAATACATGTTAAAGTTTTCAACAATAATTTATGAATGACGTTCTCTGTCTGTTTCTCTATCTCTTTATCTAATCACTTTATCTCTCATCACTTTATCTCTCTCATCATTGTATCTCTTTCGTCACTTGATCTCTCATCATTTTATCTCTCTCATCACTTTATCTCTCATCACTTTATCTCTCATCACTTTATCTCTCATCACTTTATCTCTCATCACTTTATCTCTCATCACTTTATCTCTCATCACTTTATCTCTCATCACTTTATCTCTCATCACTTTATCTCTCATCACTTTATCTCTCATCACTTTATCTCTCATCACTTTATCTCTCATCACTTTATCTCTCATCACTTTATCTCTCATCACTTTATCTCTCATCACTTTATCTCTCGTCACTTTATCTCTCTCATCACTTTATCTCTCATCACTTTATCACTCGTCACTTTATCACTCATCACTTTATCTCTCATCACTTTGTCTCCATCACTTTATCTCTCATCACTTTATCTCTCTTCACTTTATCTCATCACTTTATCACTCATCGCATTATCTCTCTTCACTTTATCTCTCTCATAACTTTATCTCTCATCACTTTATCTCTCGTCACTTTATCACTCGTCACTTTATCTCTCGTCACATTATCTCTCTTCACTTTTTCTCTCTTCACTTTATCTCTCACCACTCTCTCTCATCACTTTATCTCTCATCGCTGTATCTCTTATCGCTTTATCTCTCATCACTTTATCTCTCATCACTTTATCTCTCTCATCACTTTATCTCTCGTCACTTTATCTCTCGTCACTTTATCTCTCATCACTTTACATCTCATCACTTTATCTCTCTTCACTTTATCTCTCATCACTTTATCTCTCATCGCTTTATCTCTCATCACTTTATCTCTCTCATCATTTTAACTCTGATCACTTTATCTTTCATCACTTTATCTCTCATCGCTTTATCTCTCATCACTTTATCTCTCATCACTTTATCTCTCTCGTCACTTTATCTCTCATCACTTTATCTCTCATCACTTTATCTGTCATCACTTTATCTCTCATCACTTTATCTCTCGTCACTTTATCACTCATCACTTTATCTCTCATCACTTTATCTCTCTCGTCACTTTATCTCTCATCACTTTATCTCTCATCACTTTATCTCTCATCACTTTATCTCTCATCACTTTATCTCTCATCACTTTATCTCTCGTCACTTTATCTCTCTCATCACTTTATCTCTCATCACTTTATCTCTCTCATCACTTTATCTCTCGTCACTTTATCTCTCATCGCTTTATCTCTCATCACTTTATCTCTCATCACTTTATCTCTCATCGCTTTATCTCTCGTCACTTTATCTCTCGTCACTTTATCTCTCATCGCTTTATCTCTCATCACTTTATCTCTTATCACTTTATCTCTCGTCGCTTTATCTCTCATCGCTTTATCTCTCATCACTTTATCTCTCATCACTTTATCTCTCGTCGCTTTATCTCTCATCGCTTTATCTCTCATCACTTTATCTCTCTCATCACTTTATCTCTAATCACTTTATCTCTCATCACTTTATCTCTCATCACTTTATCTCTCGTCACTTTATCTCTCGTCACTTTATCTCTCATCACTTTATCTCTCTCGTCACTTTATCTCTCGTCACTTTATCTCTCATCACTTTATCTCTCTCGTCACTTTATCTCTCGTCACTTTATCTCTCATCACTTTATCTCTCATCACTTTATCTCTCATCACTTTATCTCTCATCACTTTATCTCTCATCACTTTATCTCTCGTCGCTTTATTTCTCATCACTTTATCTCTCGTCACTTTATCTCTCATCGCTTTATCTCTCATCACTTTATCTCTCTCATCACTTTATCTCTCGTCGCTTTATCTCTCATCACTTTATCTCTCACCACTCTCTCTATGCAGCAGTCACGTAGAGTGTCAGAAGCGATTCGCGGATTCAGGCGCGGTTCGTCCATTGGGGGCTTTGGGACGCCGTCCCACTAAGCAGCCGGAGATGAGAAATAATTTACATGCAGACAAGTACTTTAATATAATAATTGCCAAATGGAGATCACATTTTAAGTTGTTCGTATTAGAAACCGCTGCTGCTACGCCACGACCTGGGGAGATCTCGGGGCGGCCGTGAAGGCGTTCGAGTGAGAGATTTCGCTCCGTTCGTCGCGGGTAGCTTCTCGCGTTGAAAGCCACGCCGTTTCAGACCCATTCAGAGCCCATGGGCTGTAATGAGCAAATATAGCAGTGTGGACTTGAGGGTCATGGGCCACAGCATTTGAGTGCGTTGTTGTTGTTTTTTGTTTGGGGGGAAAGGTTAGATCGCGTAAATATATAAATGTTGTGTCGTTAAACCCGCCACCACCCGACAGCACAACTAGTAAGGGTTGTGTCACTTAAACAGAACGTGGCCAATTCGTCACTAGTACAGCGCTAGTGTATAGTGTAGTAGTGTATAGTAGTGTATAGTAGTGTATAGTGTAGTGTATAGTAGTGTATACTGTAGTGTATAGTGTATAGTGTAGTATATAGTGTATAGTGTAGTGTATAGTGTAGTGTATAGTAGTGTATAGTGTAGTATATAGTATAGTGTATAGTCGTGTAGTGTATAGTCGTGTAGTGTATAGTGTCGTGTATAGTGTACTAGTACAACACTAGTGTATACTGTAGTGTATAGTGTAGTGTATAGTGTAGTGTATAGTGTAGTGTATAGTGTAATATATAGTGTAGTGCAGGGGTCGGGAACCTTTTTGACTAAGAGAGCCATGAAAGCAAAAAATTTTGAAATTTATTTCAGTGAGAGCCATATAATATATTTTAAAAGTGAATTCAACTAAATGTCAGTATAATAAGCCTCTGAATTTATTCTTTTAAATAATGTTGTTATAACACTCACCATTAATGCGACTTCTGGTGCTGCATGGATTTGCTGATGTCTTTGTAGTCGGGTTGGTACTTGGTGAGGTTAAGCTTCATGCAAGCGTTGAGGCTTTCATCCGTTAAACGTGATCGTAGGTTGGACTTGATGTTTTTAAGATGTGAGAATGACTGCTCACATGCATACGTAGATCCAAACATGGTCAATACAGCAATACTCACACGCTGCAGTGTGTGGTATGTGACAGGAAGCGCGTTCCAAGTTTTGAGAATCAGCTGGTCTTCGGGTTGGAGTTTTTTCATTTCTGTCCACATGTGCTTGCTCGCCAACTCCGCTTTCTGTCGTGTGATTCTTTCCAAATCTTCATTCAGTGACTTGAACTTATTCACCCACATGTCTGAGGCCTTCAGGTCAGCCACTTCTGCTTCAAAATCTCTGACGGAGACACCAGGGATGTAATTCAGGTCGGCTGTGTTCAGTGAACACTCGTTTGGATGGGTGATGAACTTAAAAAGACGAGTGTGCTCACGAAATTCTCCAAAGCGTGCTTTGAAGGACTGTAGGAGACTGGATGTGCAGCCAGCTAGCTGGTGGAGATCAAGGTTTTGAATGGGCTCACTTGCTGTGCATGCATCTTTAAATTGGCTCAGTTTTTCAAAATGTAGTAAACGACCTGTTTCAAGATCCGTGATGAAAAGGTCCAGCTTGTTTTCAAAAGCAAATACAGCTTGTTGAAGGGATAACACTGTATTTCCAATGCCTTGCATTTTCACGTTGAGCTGGTTCAGATGTTCAGTCAGATCTACGAGATAGTAAAACTTGAGGAGCCACTCGGTGTCGGCTAGCTCAGGATGCCCGACGCCTTTCATTTCAAGGAAAGTCCGGATTTCGTTCAGGCAAGCCGCAAAACGGCTAAGCACCTTCCCTCTTGACAACCAACGCACATTGCTGTGCAAAAGCAGACCAGGATAGTTATTTACAACTTCATCCAGCAGTGTTTTAAACTGGCGATCATTTAAGGCTCGGGCAACAATAAAGTTGATCACACGAATGACCAGCAACATCACTTCGCCAAACTGCCTGTCACACATCTGAGCACAAAGTGCCTCCTGGTGTATAATGCAATGGAAACTTAGGATGGGTCTATTTTCATGTTCACGGAGAAGCGCCACAAATCCTTTGTTTTTCCCCACCATACACGGAGCACCATCAGTACACACTGAGAGAAGTTTATCCATAGGTAGACTTTTTTCTTGAGCAAACTCCATGAAAGACTTGAATAAATCCTCACCTCTTGTTGACCCTTTTAATGGCAGAACAGCAAGACTTTCTTCGCGCAGTGTGTCACCAACAGCATATCTTGCAATCACGCTGAACTGCGACAAATGGCTCACGTCTGTTGACTCATCCAAAGCCAGAGAAAAGAACGGCGCTGCATTTATGTCCTTCACTTGCGTTTCCTCCACTTTGTTTGCCATCACGATGGTACGATCATGAACAGTTCTTGCCGACAGAGGCATGTCTTGTATCCGTTTGATTATCTTGTCTTTGTTCGGAAGATCATCAAAAAGTTCATTGGCTACATCCAGCATGAACGTTTTAGCATACTCGCCATCTGTGAATGGTTTTCCGTTCCTCACTATTGCTAAAGAACCAGCAAAGCTAGCCGAATTATAGTCACCTTGCCGGGTCCATACGCGGAGTTGCTGCTGGCTAGCTTGCACCCTGCTCAGAAGCTTTTGGCACGCTTTCTTTCTGCTGTCTCCCGCAGGGTATTTTGATGCAAAGGTAGCGTGGCGCGTGTCGAAGTGCCGCTTTACATTCGGCCGTTTCAACGATGTAATTTTGTCATTGCAAATTAGACACACCGCAGAACCCGCTCTCTCCACAAAGGCGAATTCTTCGGTCCATTCGTCCTGAAATGTACGATACTCGTCGTCTTTTTTTTCTTTTCGCCATCTTCTTCGTCGAAGGGTTAGCTTTGAGCTAATGACCGAGCAGATGCAGTCTCAGACTGATTCAAAAGGGGGCGTTTACCTGTTTTACCCAGCAACGGCAAACGTAGGCCAGTATCATCCAATTAAAATAATGGACAATTGCTCCTGCAGCCCTGAACAGGACATGCGCAGTGAAAAATCGATGGATGGATTAAAACAAGTGAGAATATTTTGTTTTATCTGCGAGCCATATGCAATCATCAAAAGAGCCACATCTGGCTCGCGAGCCATAGGTTCCCGACCCCTGGTGTAGTGTATAGTCGTGTAGTGTATAGTGTAGTGTATAGTGTAGTATATAGTATAGTGTATAGTAGTGTAGTGTATAGTGTAGTGTATAGTGTAGTTATAGTGTAGTTATAGTGTAGTGTACAGTAGTGTAGTGTATAGTGTAGTGTATAGTGTTCTAGTAGAGCACTAGTGTATACTGTAGTAGTGTAGTGTATAGTGTTGTGTATAGTGTAGTTATAGTGTAGTGTACAGTAGTGTAGTGTATAGTGTAGTGTATAGTGTTCTAGTAGAGCACTAGTGTATACTGTAGTAGTGTAGTGTATAGTAGTGTATAGTAGTGTAGTGTATAGTGTAGTGTATAGTGTAGTGTATAGTAGTGTAGTGTATAGTGTAGTGTATAGTAGTGTATAGTGTAATAGTGTAGTGTATAGTGTAGTGTATAGTGTAATAGTGTAGTGTATAGTATAGTGTATAGTATAGTGTATAGTGTAATAGTGTAGTGTATAGTGTAGTGTAATAGTGTTGTGTATAATGTAGTATATAGTGTATAGTGTACGAGTACAGCACGCCTGAGTGTTGGAGAGCCAAGCCACAACATTTACAATCTGAGTTTTAACGAGACATTTATATATTTACGCGATTTAACCCAAAACAACCCCTCTATTATAGTAGAGTATAGTGTAGTAGTGCATAGTGTAGTATTGTATAGTGTAGTAGTGTATGGTGTATAGTAGTGTATAGTGTAGCAGTGTATAGTGTAGTAGTGTATGGTGTATTGTAGTATATAGTGTATAGTGTAGTGTATAGTGTAGTCTTGTATAGTTTATAAATGCCTACAGTTGGTAGGCATTTATGAATGCCTACTTATCTAACTACTCATACTCTTTGGTTCTATTCGGTAAAGTCACGTAGGTAGAATAGAACCAAAGAGTATGGATCCTTGCAGTCACGAAAGCTTTAAATCTAGAATTATCTAACTACTGTTTGTTTGTAGATAAGGTAGTTATATCACTTTCACGGGAAGGCCAATAACATGACGAGGTTTTAATTAGAGCATCATCTTGTCCAGAGGTCACTCGCAACAGCCCCACCTAACGGAAATGGCACGAGTATCCACAGCGCGGATGAGCAAAGTAGCACGGAGAGAGAGAGAGAGAGAAACAAAGAAGCCAGCTAATAACGAGTGAACGACACCGACTCAACACTGTGTGTAGCGGGCGGGCGAGCGAGCGGTCGGTCGGGGGGTCTTCATTTACTGCTAAGGTTTTAATCACCCGCTAGGGGTCGCTATAACGTGACGTCCGTCACGCACGCTGTCCACCCCCCCCCCCCCAAACAAAAACTCTCACAGGCAGGTGCTCTGCCGCGTGCTACACCTTTCATCATGCTAAGTCCGCCAATCAAATGCTAATTTTTTTTAACGCTAATTCCTTTGTCGAGGCACCTTGATCCCTCTCGCGCAGCTCAAAGCTTGGCTCTGTGTTTCACTCCAGCGCAGTCTTCGAGGCAGTCTGGTCCCTTCACCTGACGAAGGCCGCTTGTGTTGTGGCCGAAACGTCGTGATTTTTTGTTGTTTTAATTTTTGTTACTTACGTGACTTTACCGAACAGAACCAAAGAGTATCTCACGGTGGTGTAATGTCATTTTATGATAATTCCTTTGTCAAGGCGTTTTCTGTTTACCCCCTCACAGCTGAAAGGACGCGACCTGCGCTTGGCTTTCTTCACTCCAACGCTGTCCTCTGGACAGTTGGGTCCCTTCACCTATCTTTGGTTCTTTCGGTAAACTCACGTAGAATGAGAATAAATTAATAAATTAATAAAATAACACAATAAAATTATCACAACGTTTCGGCCACAACACAAGTGGCCTTCATCAGGTGAAGGGACGAGACTGTCTCTATACACTACGCTATATACTACACTACTACTACGCTCCAGCGCTGTCCTCGAGACAGTCTCGTCCCTTCACCTGATGAAGGCCACTTGTGTTGTGGCCGAAACATCGTGAGAATTTTATTGTGTTATTTTATTTTATCAATTTGTTATTTTATTCTCATTCTACGTGACTTTACCGAAAGAACCAAAGAAGATGAATCCTTGCAGTCACGAAAGCTTTAAATCGAAATTCCCTTCACCTGATGAAGGCCGCTTGTGTCGTGGCCGAAACGTCGCGATTTTTTTGCCGTTTTACTTTTTACCCACGTGACTTTACCGAATAGAACCAAAGAGTATGGATCCTTGCAGTCACGAAAGCTTCAAATCTAGAACTACTGCTTTCTTTAAAAAAAGAACAGAATTTAATGAAACGACGTTGTGGTGACAACAGCGATGATGACATTTCTAAGGAGGCAGATTTTTTGCCAACGACTCAGCAACTCAGAGAGGCGTGGAGTCGGTAAGGCTCCATGCAAGCTCTGGCCCCGGACACAGCGATAGAGGAGGCCTCTTAGACACTGCCTCGAAGTCCGAGAGAGTCCACGGTGATGTTGCGGGCATGCAAAGGGATCGAGTTCCACACTGAAAGGGTGACAGCAGAGAACAGACGTGAGGCTGTAACAGTAGAGTATAGTAGTGTATAGTGTAGTGTAGTGTATAGTGTAGTGTATAGTGTAGTGTATAGTGTAGTGTATAGTGTATAGTAGTGTATAGTGTAGTGTGTAGTGTAGTGTATAGTGTAGTGTATAGTGTATAGTAGTGTATAGTGTAGTGTATAGTGTAGTGTAGTGTATAGTGTAGTGTATAGTGTATAGTAGTGTATAGTGTAGTGTATAGTAGTGTATAGTATAGTGTATAGTAGTGTATAGTGTAGTGCATAGTGTATAGTAGTGTATAGTGTAGTGTATAGTGTAGTGTATAGTAGTGTATAGTGTAGTGTATAGTAGTGTATAGTGTAGTGTAGTGTATAGTGTAGTGCATAGTAGTGTATAGTGTAGTGTATAGTAGTGTAGTGTAGTGTATAGTGTAGTGTATATTAGTGTATAGTGTAGTGTAATGTATAGTGTAGTGTATAGTAGTGTATAGTGTAGTGTATAGTGTAGTGTATAGTAGTGTATAGTAGTGTATAGTGTAATGTATAGTAGTGTATAGTGTAGGGTATAGTAGTGTAGAGTGGTGTATAGTGTAGTGTATAGTAGTGTATAGTATAGTGTATAGTGTACTGTATAGTAGTGTATAGTGTAGTGTATAGTAGTGTAGTGTATAGTAGTGTGTAGTGTAGTGTATAGTAGTGTAGTGTATATTAGTGTATAGTGTAGTGTATAGTTTAGTGCATAGTGTAGTGTATAGTAGTGTATAGTGTAGTGTATAGTAGTGTAGTGTATAGTAGTGTATAGTGTAGTGTATAGTGTAGTGTATAGTGTAGTGTATTTTAGTGTATAGTGTAGTGTATAGTAATGGGTAGGTGGGTGAGTGAATCACTGGGTGGCTGAGTGGTGGGTAGGTCGATTAGAGAGTGAGTGGTGAGTAAGTGGGTGAGTCAGTGAATGGGTGAGTGAGCGGGTGGGTGAGTGAGTGATGGGTGGTTGAGTGAGTTGGTGAGTGGGTGGGTGAGTGGTGGGTAAGTGGACGAGTGAGTGGATGGGTGAGTGAGCGGGTGGGTGAGTAAGTGGTGGGTGGGTGGGTGGACGAGTGGGTGAGCAGGTGGGTGAGGGAGTGGTGGGTGAGTGGGTGGGTGAGTAGTGGGTGGGTGAGTGGGTGGGTGAGTGAGTGAGTGAGTGGGTGGGCGAGTGGGTGGGTGAGTAAGTGAGTGGGGGAGTCAGCGAGTTGGTGAGTGAGTGGTAGGTGAGTGGGTGGGTGGGTGAGAGAATGAGTGGGTGGGTGGCTTAATGGTGGGTGCGTAGGTGATTGAGTGAGTGGATGGGTGAGTGAGTGGATGAGTGAGTAGTGGGTCAGTGAGTGAGTGAGTGATGGGTGGGTGAGTGAGTGAGTTGGTGAGTGGGTGGGTGAGTGGTGGGTGAGTAAGTGGGCGAGTGAGTGAATGGGTGAGTGAGCGGGTGGGTGAGTAAGTGGTGGGTGGGTGAGTGGATGGGTGAGTGGATGAGCGGGTGGGTGAGTGAGCGGTGGGTGAGTGGATGAGTGGGTGAGTGGTGGGTGGTTGAGTGAGTGGGTGAATGAGTGAGTGAGTGGGTGGGCGAGTGAGTGGGTGAGTGATGAGTGGGTGAGTGAGTGGGTGAATGGGTGGGTGAGTGAATGGGTGAGTGAGTGGGTGAGTGAGTGAGTGCGTGAATGGGTGGGTGAGTGAATGGATGAGTGAGTGATGAGTGGGTGAGTGAGTGAGTGGGTGATTGGGTGGGTGAGTGAGTGGGTGAGTGAGTGATGAGTGGGTGAGTGAGTGAGTGAGTGGGTGAATGGGTGGGTGAGTAGATGAGTGAGTGGGTGAATGAGTGGGTGAGTGAATGGGTGAGTGAGTGATGAGTGGGTGAGTGAGTGGGTGAATGGGTGGGTGAGTGAATGGGTGAGTGAGTGATGAGTGAGTGAGTGGGTGAATGGGTGGGAGAGTGAATGGGTGAGTGATGAGTGGGTAAGTGAGTGGGTGAATGGGTGGGAGAGTGAATGGGTGAGTGAGTGATGAGTGAGTGAGTGGGTGGATGGGTGGGTGAGTGGGTGGGTGCCTGAGCAGAAGTGTTGCCACCTATTATATATGGATCCAATCCCTGGACGTTCTTCTCAATCGGCACTGGGTCTGCTATGAAAACCTCGCAGTTTACTGCGTCCAAGTTCAACAACAACAACAACACCAATCACTGCCCCGTCCGCGTCAAACCGGGACAGGTGGTAACCGCAGCTTAATCGGTTGTGTTCACGAGCTGATCCATTTACAGACACCCCAATAAAAATGTTTAAAACCTCATCACGACGCGTGAACAACGCCCCGCGTGTCGGCGGTGTTGTTGGGACCCACGTGAACTCGGGCTCGTGTGTAAGGGAGAGAGAGAGAGAGAAAGGGAGAGTCCTCGCCGCTAACGTCTTGGTTAGGTTCACCAGTTCAACTCCCGGTTGGGGGTGTGTGGGGTTTGGACTCAGCCCATCATCGCCGCCTCTGGTCGATAAAATGGGCACCACTTTGGGTGGGGGGTGTCGACGGCGGTTCTCCGTATGTACGCACTCGCCCCCCCCCCCGTCATGCGAACGTGGAAAGTCAAACCCATTGGCTGGGGGCTGTATAAGCAGTAGCACGAACACGGATGGCCCAACACTCACTTAAGACTTTTTTGCAATCATACTTTTTGGTTCTATTCGGTAAAGTCACGTAGGTTAAAACGTGACTTTACCGAATAGAACCAAAGAGTATGGATCCTTGCAGTCACGAAAGCTTCAAATCTAGAATCTATGGGCAGTGTTGAGTCTATGAGTAGTGTTGAGTCTATGGGCAGTGTTGAGTCTATGGGCAGTGTTGAGGCTATGGGCAGTGTTGAGTCTATGGGCAGTGTTGAGTCTATGGGCAGTGTTGAGTCTATGGGCAGTGTTGAGGCTATGGGCAGTGTTGAGTCTATGGTGCAGTGTTGAGTCTATGGGCAGTGTTGAGTCTATGGTGCAGTGTTGAGTCTATGGGCAGTGTTGAGTCTATGGGCAGTGTTGAGGCTATGGGCAGTGTTGAGTCTATGGGCAGTGTTGAGTCTATGGGCAGTGTTGAGGCTATGGGCAGTGTTGAGTCTATGGTGCAGTGATGAGTCTATGGGCAGTGTTGAGTCTATGGGCAGTGTTGAGTCTATGGGCAGTGTTGAGTCTATGGGCAGTGTTGAGTCTATGAGTAGTGTTGAGTCTATGGTGCAGTGATGAGTCTATGGGCAGTGTTGAGTCTATGGGCAGTGTTGAGTCTATGGGCAGTGTTGAGGCTATGGGCAGTGTTGAGTCTATGGGCAGTGTTGAGTCTATGGGCAGTGTTGAGGCTATGGGCAGTGTTGAGTCTATGGGCAGTGTTGAGGCTATGGGCAGTGTTGAGTCTATGGGCAGTGTTGAGGCTATGGGCAGTGTTGAGTCTATGGGCAGTGTTGAGTCTATAGGCAGTGTTGAGTCTATGGGCATTGTTGAGGCTATGGGCAGTGTTGAGTCTATGGGCAGTGTTGAGTCTACCTACGTGACTTTACCGAATAGACCCAAACAGTATGGATCCTTGCAGTCACGAAAGCTTCAAATCTAGAATTTTTTTTTTGCAATCAATTCGCCCAACGATGCTGCTTGTAATTACTGGCGAAACGTCGTTCATAAATGACGTCACGCACCTAGAGGGGGGGGGGGGGGAGGGGTCAGACATTTGTGACGATGTGTGACGAGGAGGGGGGGGGGGTGTTTGAGAAATGTGACGTCACATCAAAATTCGCAACTTTATAAATAAATAAAGACAACACGCTCTACTTAATTAAATAGACTTTTTAAATAAATGTTTTCTCCTACAACATCAGAGTGTCAGCGCTACATTAAATACGCACTACAATGACAAGAGTTTAAAGCGATTTGAAGCATGGTTTATTTTTTTGGGGGGGGGCGGCGGGGGGGGGGCAGAGCTTTGTGACGTCATATTTGAGGGGGGGGGGGGTGGGGGTCAGACTTTTTGTGACGCCGTGTGACGAGGGGGTGGGAGGGGCGGGTCAGAAATCGTCCAAAATCGCGTGACGTCATTTATGGACGGCCCCCAAACTGGTAACGAATTGTCCACGTTCTGTTGACGTGCCACACCTTCACTGATTGGCTGTGTCGGCCGGTGGCGGCGGGTTTCACGACACAAATCTAAGCGATCTAACCCCCGACAAAACAAACCCAACCCTTGCATCCCGGACGACATCGGTCGTGAAAGACTGCCACGTGTTCAACGCGACCCCGAGCCTTCGTTAGCGTTGTGGACACTCCACATTCCTATGGCGGGAGGGGAGGGGGTGCAACGCGTGGGAACCAAAATGCAAATAAAAAAGAGAATGAATGAGCGCACGCGCACGTGGTTCGTGTTGTGGATTCGTTCATTCATTCATCCCGCGGCGTGAGCCAATCAGGGGGCTCACCCCCCCCCCCCCACACACACATCCCGCGCCTCCCCCCTCCTCCACCCCGCGTCCCCTCTCGCACGTGCGCCACGGCTCGCTCATAGGGAGCGGGGCTGGAACAGCAAACACCGCCAGCACCACGGCCTCCTCCTCCTCCTCGCTCTCCCCGTGTCTCTCTCTCTCTATCTGTCTTGTCTCTCTCCCTCTCTGTGTCTCTCTGTGTGTGTCTCTGTCTCTCTATCTCTCTGTGTGTGTGTCTCTCTCTCTCTGTGTCTCTGTCTCTATCCCTCTGTGTGTCTCTCTCTCTGTGTCTCTCTGTGTGTGTCTCTATCTCTCTCTGTGTGTCTCTGTGTGTGTCTCTATCTCTCTGTCTTGTCTCTCTCCCTCTCTGTGTCTCTCTGTGTGTGTCTCTGTCTCTCTGTGTGTGTCTCTGTCTCTATCTCTCTGTGTGTCTCTCTCTCTCTGTGTCTCTCTGTGTGTGTCTCTGTCTCTCTCTCTCTCTCTGTGTCTCTCTGTGTGTGTCTCT
Source organism: Petromyzon marinus (assembly GCF_010993605.1). NCBI lineage: Eukaryota > Metazoa > Chordata > Hyperoartia > Petromyzontiformes > Petromyzontidae > Petromyzon > Petromyzon marinus. Next base: position 4,203,600 of record NC_046127.1, on the reverse strand, counting down.
CTCTATCTCTCTGTCTTGTCTCTCTCCCTCTCTGTGTCTCTCTGTGTGTGTCTCTGTCTCTATCTCTCTGTGTCTCTCTGTGTCTCTCTGTGTGTGTCTCTATCTCTCTGTCTTGTCTCTCTCCCTCTCTGTGTCTCTCTGTGTGTCTCTGTCTCCCTATCTCTCTCTGTGTGTGTCTCTGTCTCCCTATCTCTCTCTGTGTGTCTCTCTCTCTGTCTCTGTGTGTGTCTCTGTCTCTATCTCTCTCTGTGTGTCTCTCTCTCTGTGTCTCTCTGTGTGTGTCTCTGTCTCTTTCCCTCTTTGTGTCTGTGTGTGTGTCTCTGTCGTGCGAGGCACCCCAACAGTCTGTAAAGGCTACACGGGGGATCTGTGTATATGTGCTTGTGTGCACCACCACTTCGTCCCCGTGTTTATCTGTGTCTCTCGGCGTCCCCCTCTCTCTCTGGTTGTGTCTCTGTGTCTTCGTCCGTGTACATTTGTCCGCGCATGTCTATCAATCTCTTGCCTCCCGTCTCCCTACCTGTCTCGTAATCAGCTCTACCGCTCCCCCTGTCTCTCTGCTCCCTGTCCCTGCTCCTCTCGTGTCCACTGCCTGTCTCCCTGTCTGTCTCTCACCTCTCTCCGCGTCTCTCTCACTGTCTCTCTCTATCTCTGTCTTCTCTCTGTGTGTCTCGTCTCTCTCTCTCCGCGCGTCTCCCTGTCTCTCCGTGTCTCTCCCCCGTGTCTCTCTCCGCGTCTCTCTCCTTGTGTCTCTCTCCGTCTCTCCCCGTGTATCTCCCCGTCTCTCCCCGTGTCTCTCCCCGTGTCTCTCCCCGTGTCTCCGCGCGTCTTTCTCCCCGTCTCTCTCCGCGCGTTTCTCTCCCCGTGTCTCTCTCCCCGTGTCTCTCTCCCCGTGTCTCTCTCCCCGTGTCTCTCTCTCCGTGTCTCTCTCCCCGTGTCTCTCTCCTTGTGTCTCTCTCCGTCTCTCCCCGTGTCTCTCCCCGTGTCTCTCTCCTCGTGTCTCTCTCCCCGTGTCTCTCCCCGTGTTTCTCCCCGTGCGTCTCTCTCCCCGTGCGTCTCTCTCCCCGTGCGTCTCTCTCCCCGTGCGTCTCTCTCCCCGTGCGTCTCTCTCCCCGTGCGTCTCTCTCCCCGTGTCTCTCTCCCCGTCGTCCGCGATGGAAGAGGCTCGCCCAGAGGTGCGCGAATCTCAGCGAGTCGTGCATCTCAGCTGTCCGCTGCAAGGCTGGCTCCTCGTCTTGGGTGAGTGATTGCATTTGACCACCACCACTACCGCCACGATTGATCCACTGCTAGATTTAGGCTTCCACGTTTCGTTTCCGCATCTCGACATTAGCCTGCGAGGTTCGTAAATAATCTCATCAGCATCATCGTCGCGGTCTTCGTCGTCAAACGGAACGGATTCAGCAAACGGCATTCGTCAACAGAAACCGTGGCCCAAAAGGATGTAACAATATAACGGGCGACGTTTCGGACAACGGTCCTTCTCGATAGCCGGCAAAGCAGTAATGCAGCAGTAGCAGCAGTCGTAGGAAGAATGATGATGATAGTGGTGGTGGTGATGGTGGTGATGGTGATGATGGTGATGATGATGGTGATGATGGTGATGATGGTGGTGATGGTGGTGATGATGATGGTGATGGTGGTGATGGTGGTGGTGATGATGGTGGTGATGATGATGGTGGTGATGATGGTGATGGTGGTGATGATGATGGTGATGATGGTGGTGATGGTGGTGATGGTGATGGTGCTGGTGATGGTGGTGGTGGTGATGATGGTGATGGTGGTGGTGATGGTGGTGGTGGTGATGGTGGTGATGATGATGGTGGTGATGGTGGTGATGATGATGGTGGTGATGATGGCCATGGTGGTGGTGGTGATGGTGGTGGTGATGGTGGTGGTGATGGTGGTGATGGTGATGATGGTGATGATGGTGATGATGATCCACCTGGCGCATTGCACGCGGGCCGATATTCATCACTCCGTCTCCATCGTTGGGCGTCCTCTCTCGTCGGGGCCGCGCGTTACAATCCCTTTGGCTCCTCGCCATCCCATCAAAGCCGCCACCACCACCACCATCGCCACCATCATCATCACCACCACCATCATCACCACCACCACCACCGTCGCCTCCACCGCCACCATCACCACCATCGCCTCCACCACCATCGCCACCGTCACCACCACCATCACCACCACCATCACCACCACCATCACCACCATCATCACCACCACCATCACCATCATCACCACCACCGCCACCATCGCCACCACCACCATCGCCACCACCGCCACCACCGCCACCACCACCATCGCCACCGTCACCATCATCGTCGGCCACGCTCAATCCACCGCTGGACGGAACGCGTCGGCTCGAGACGACGCCGCCATGCGCGCGCGTTGGCGCCGCGATTTATTTATTTATTTAACTCGCGATTCTCGTTCGCCGGGGTGGTCCAAATGTCTCGTGACCCCCCCTCCATTTAATTATCTAAAACGTAGTAATTTTTTTTCGTTGATTAATGGTTTATTTAAAACATAAATTAATATGCGCAATGGGGGGGGGGGGGGGATGGGAGGGGGGAGGTAAATAAAAAAAGTGTTATGACTCAATTAATTTGGGGTGGGGGTCACAAGACATGTGGACCGCCCTTTATAAATATTTTTGCGTTCTGATTTTAAGTGCCGTACACTTTGTTGTTTGATAAAAGTCTTCGCGATTTGCTGTTTACGATTTTTAAATAGTCACCACCACCACCACCAGCATCATCATCGTCGTCGTCGGTCGTGAAGTCCACGGTCAATCCACTGCTAGATGGAGTTTTTTCTTAATCGGTTAGCGGTCGCGCGATTTCAGCGAGGTGATTTCCACCGTTCCGTCTCCTCTGCCGGTGGTGCCGTCCTCCCCTCTCTCTCGGACGCGTTCCATCCCTTGGGCTGTCGCTCCGTTGTTAGTCTCGACCGCCGCTCCGTCTGACCGTGACCTCTCCTCGCTCGCGTCGCTCGCTTTGTGATGCCATGGAACATCCACGTGTCCATCTCGCTGCCTCTGTGGGTGTCATCATCATCATCATCACCTATCCACTGCTGGATGACGATCAGCGTGACGATGTCTCTACCCTGCGCGTGTTCTCTCATCCACGTGTCCATCTCGCTGCCTCTGTGGGTGTCATCATCATCACCTATCCACTGCTGGATGACGATCAGCGTGACGATGTCTCTACCCTGCGCGTGTTCTCTCACCCACGTGTCCCTCTCGCTGTCTCTGTGGGTGTCATCATCATCATCATCTATCCACTGCTGGATGACGATCAGCGTGACGATGTCTCTACCCTGCGCGTGTTCTGTCACCCACGTGTCCCTCTCGCTGTCTCTGTGGGTGTCATCATCATCATCATCTATCCACTGCTGGATGACGATCAGCGTGACGATGTCTCTACCCTGCGCGTGTTCTCTCACCCACGTGTCCCTCTCGCTGTCTCTGTGGGTGTCATCATCATCATCACCTATCCACTGCTGGATGACGATCAGCGTGACGATGTCTCTACCCTGCGTGTGTTCTCTCACCCACGTGTCCCTCTCGCTGTCTCTGTGGGTGTCATCATCATCATCAACATCATCATCATCTCTCCACTGCTGGATGACGATTAATGTGACGATGTCTCTACCCTGCGCGTGTTCTCTCATCCACGTGTCCCTCTCGCTGTCTCTGTGGGTGTCATCATCATCATCACCACCTATCCACTGCTGGATGACGATCAGCGTGACGATGTCTCTACCCTGCGCGTGTTCTGTCACCCACGTGTCCATCTCGCTGCCTCTGTGGGTGTCATCATCATCATCATCACCTATCCACTGCTGGATGACGATCAGCGTGACGATGTCTCTACCCTGCGCGTGTTCTGTCACCCACGTGTCCCTCTCGCTGTCTCTGTGGGTGTCATCATCATCATCATCACCTATCTACTGCTGGATGACGATCAGCGTGACGATGTCTCTACCCTGCGCGTGTTCTGTCACCCACGTGTCCATCTCGCTGTCTCTGTGGGTGTCATCATCATCATCATCTATCCACTGCTGGATGACGATCAGCGTGACGATGTCTCTACCCTGCGCGTGTTCTCTCACCCACGTGTCCCTCTCGCTGTCTCTGTGGGTGTCATCATCACCACGCGACACTCCGCTCATCATCGCAGCGGTGGCTTTTGGCTCAGCCGGCGAGCAGAGACGGCGGATCCACCTCTGCATCACCGCGGCCTTTTCACGCGGCGCTGCTTTTGCGGCCGTCTGGAACGCTCTTCCCCCTTCCGATATTAAGAAGCTGTGGTGCCCTTTCAAATAATAATCATCATCATCATCTCGATTGAAAAACTCGTTTCTTTAGAGCTGACTTTGCCTTGTTAGTTTGTCCTCCTTCTCCCGCCACATCCGATTAGCGCGGTTGGCTACGTACGGTGCGAAAGAAGTTCAACATAGAGTGCGTCTGGTTTCTGAATCGGCACACAATATACCGAATGTGCGCGAGTGTCCCGTGCTTCTCATTTATTTCCTCCAAAACCACGCCAGTGATTACTCTGAGTTGTGGATCGTCGAGTTTTCAATCGAACCGGGACCCATTTGTGACAGTGGGACGGACTCCCTGCTGATGAGACACTGCATGTGGAAACCAGCACTTGTCTAAAAACGTCGGGCAGTTCGCCTGCAGTCTTGGTTCAAGCGAGCCTGACTGCTGATGAGACACTGAATGTGGAAACCAGCACTTGTCTATGAACGTCGGGCACTTCGCCTGCAGTGTTGGTTCAAGCGAGCCTGACTGCTGATGAGACACTGAATGTGGAAACCAGTCATTGACTAAAAACGTCGGGGAGTTCGCCTGCAGTCTTGGTTCAAGCGAGCCTGACTGCTGATGAGACAATGAATGTGGAAACCAGTCATTGACTAAAAACGTCGGGCAGCTCGCCTGCAGTGTTGGTTCAAGCGAGCCTGACTGCTGATGAGACACTGCATGTGGAAACCAGTCATTGACTAAAAACGTCGGGCAGCTCGCCTGCAGTGTTGGTTCAAGCGAGCCTGACTGCTGATGAGACACTGAATGTGGAAACCAGCACTTGTCTATGAACGTCGGGCAGCTCGCCTGCAGTGTTGGTTCAAGCGAGCCTGACTGCTGATGAGACACTGCATGTGGAAACCAGCACGTGTCTATGAACGTCGGGCAGCTCGCCTGCAGTGTTGGTTCAAGTGAGCCTGACTGCTGATGAGACACTGCATGTGGAAACCAGTCATTGTCTATAGACTTCTGGCATTTCGCCTGCAGTGATGGTTCAAGCGAGCCTGGCTCTGCTGATGAGACGAGAAAAGCGAAACCAGTCCATGTCTATAAACTTCTGGCAGTTCGCCTGCAGCGATGGTTCAAGCGAGTTAATCTCTGCTGATGAGACACTGCATTTCGAAACCAGCATTGGTTCTAGCGAGCCTGACATACCGTCTGGGGAGTGTATCTCCACTGTATATCGATGCCAGCACATTGCACGATAGTTGATACATACTTAGCTAAGTGCGAGGCCTGTAACATGATGTTATAAAGGTGCCATAAATATAAAACGTAAATATTTAAACACGAATGTTTAACTTGCACAGTAAAGTAATTGTATTTTTGCATTTACCATACAGCCAGATAATGCGACAGATCGCTAACATTGAACACCCGTTCGTTCATAAAAGTCGAAGGCGGTATAGTACTATAGTAATAGAGCAAGTGCAGAATCATTGAACCGGAATTGATAGCGTGAAAGCATTTAGCGCGGGGCCCTTGAAAGTGCGGGGCCCGTAGCACAAGCAGTAGTAGCTACTACTAGTAGCTACTACTACACGTGTAGTAGCTGCTACTACACGTGTAGCAGCTGCTACTACACGTGTAGTAGCTGTGTAGTAGCTGCTACTACACGTGTAGTAGCTGTGTAGTCGCTGCTACTACACGTGTAGTAGCTGCTACTACACATGTAGTAGCTGCTACTACACGTGTAGTAGCTGTGTAGTAGCTGCTACTACACGTGTAGTAGCTGCTACTACACGTGTAGTAGCTGTGTAGTAGCTGCTACTACACGTGTAGTAGCTGTGTAGTCGCTGCTACTACACGTGTAGTAGCTGCTACTACACATGTAGTAGCTGCTACTACACGTGTAGTAGCTGTGTAGTAGCTGCTACTACACGTGTAGTAGCTGTGTAGTAGCTGCTACTACACGTGTAGTAGCTGTGTAGTAGCTGCTACTACACGTGTAGTAGCTGTGTAGTCGCTGCTACTACACGTGTAGTCGCTGCTACTACACGTGTAGTCGCTGCTACTACACGTGTAGTCGCTGCTACTACACGTGTAGTCGCTGCTACTACACGTGTAGTCGCTGCTACTACACGTGTAGTCGCTGCTACTACACGTGTAGTCGCTGCTACTACACGTGTAGTCGCTGCTACTACACGTGTAGTCGCTGCTACTACACGTGTAGTCGCTGCTACTACACGTGTAGTCGCTGCTACTACACGTGTAGTAGCTGTGTAGTCGCTGCTACTACACGTGTAGTAGCTGTGTAGTCGCTGCTACACGTGTAGTCGCTGCTGTGTAGTAGCAGCTACTTGTGCTACGAGGATAATCCGGCACTGTGTGTGCTCCGTCTTAATATAGCACGGGGTGGGGGGTGGGGGCGGAGTGCTCTTAAAATAACCACCGACTAAAATATCTGTTCCGTAAAGCCGCCTGCTCAAGTGAACTGCGCTCCGCAAATACGACGAGACGCAGGTGTAGAAGAGGAGGCGCGGGTGAAGAAGTGGCGCGGGTGAAGAAGAGGCGCGGGTGTAGAAGAGGAGCGGGCGAAGAAGAGGAGCGGGTGAAGAAGAGGCGCGGGTGAAGAAGAGGCGCAGCCCTGCAATCGCCAGGTTGCGCTGCTGCCGGAAGAAATCGGCCTCCTGCCCACTCGAAGCCGCTGTACAGAGCCCCCTCCCCACTACCTACCCGGGTATTTGTTGGGACGCGTTTCCACGCTTGCCCAGGACACTCCTGGGGAAGGGGTCGGAGTAGCCACACCTTTGCCCACCACGCACGACCTATAATCATCTGTCTCCCAATCGATCGGTGACGCGGTGGCTAGGAGATGTTGACTGCCTCGCCTGGTGTGCAGGAGGTCGTGGGTTCTACACCGACCCTGACGCCAGAGTCCGGGGTGGAACCCCCGACCTCCTGCATACCAGGCGAGGTAGTTAACATCTCCTAGCCACCGTGGCGTCAGGGTTCGGGGTGGAACCCACGACCTCCTGCATACCAGGCGAGGTAGTTAACATCTCCTAGCCACCGTGATGATGATGATGATGAGAGAGAGACACGCAAACTCTAAATATACAACAGGCACCGTCAGGGTCGGGGTGGAACCACCGACCTCCTGCATACCAGGCGAGGTAGTTAACATCTCCTTGTCATTGCGCCGGGCGCCACTTTCCCGTCTTCTCTCTCTCTCTCTCTGTCCGCTTGTCCAAGTCGAGGGAGAGCGAGGGGAGTTTAATTACCAAGCGCCCTCCATTTAGTCGCCTTTATCATCTTAGCGGCGCTTTGCGATGCGGCGAAATTGTTAAATTACGCTCACAAATTACCACCGTGGTCGAAGGAGGCTGGCTGGCTGGCTGGGTGGGGTGGGGGGGGGGGGGGGTTGGGGGCCCCAAGAAGCATTTTCGTTAAAATAATCCATAAACAATTACAATTGCAATCAGCGGAGAAGCACTCGCCGTCCTTGCGCTGTTGATTCGCTAATTAAGATGTATTTTGGGGCCCGCTTTCGGAAGTTCTTTTTTTGTCTTGTGCTGCTGCGCGCGTTGTGTTTTTTTTTTGGAGCGAGCGAGCGAGCGACGTCCAACGTTTCGTTCCCGAGCCCTGGACGTTGAGGGGGGAGGGGGGGGTGGTGCTTTGTCGGGAGATGAAGTCGGCTCGGCGCTGTCGGGATCAATTGTTCGGGTTGCGTGGCCACTAAATCGCGCGGCTGCGTTTTGTCCTCTTTCAGGCAGACTTTTACTTCTCTAATGAGTCTCGTTGGATCTCCGTCGGTCTCTGTGCATCTCTGCCAGTCTATGGGTGTCTACGTAAGTTATTGGTGGCCGAGCTGAGAACCATCAACTCACCAAAATTTGAAAGACCCGGTTTAATCACAATTCAGTCGACGGGTCTCAATGTGAGTCTGCGGGTCTCAACGTTAGTCTGCGGGTCTCTGAGTGAGTCTATGATTCGTTTGAGAGTGTACGGGTCTCAATGTGAGCCTTTGGGTCACTATGTGAATCTGTGGGTCTTGATGTGAGTCTATTGGTCTCTATCTGAGTCTACGGGTCTCTTTGTGGGTCTATGGGTTCTCAATATGAGTTTGTGGGTCTCAATGTGAATCTATGGGTCTTGATGTGAGTCTATGGGTCTCTATCTTAGTCTACGGGTCTCTTTGTGGGTCTATGGGTTCTCAATATGAGTTTGTGGGTCTCAATGTGAATCTATGGGTCTTGATGTAAGTCTATTGGTCTCTATCTTAGTCTACGGGTCTCTTTGTGAGTCTATGGGTTCTCAATATGGAATTGTGGGTCTCAATGTGAGTCTGTGGGTCTCTTTGTTAGTCTGTGGGTCTCTATGTGAGCCTGTGGGTCTCTATACGAGTCTATGGGTGTCAATGCGAGTCTGTGGGTCTCTATACGAGTCTATGCCCCGCTGCCTTGTGGGTAAAGGTGTGTCACGTGAACAGAACGCGCCAATCCGTGGAGACTTTCTGACTTTTAGAACCTATTAGCAAACATTGATACTCTTTGGTTCTTTCGGTAAAGTCACGTAGGTAGACAAAATAAATAATGATTCACGACGTTTCGATCGCCACACAAGCGACCGTCTTCAGGTGATCTATTTTTTCTACCCACGTGACTTTACCGAAAGAACCGAAGAGTTATGGATTCCTGCAGTCACAAAAGCTTCAAATCAAGATTGAACATACATTTGTTATCACGTTATGATGTCTTTAGCATCCGTTCTTTTTCCCCATTAAATAACGATAGTCCCATGTGAGTTCTCTGTGTGCCTATGTTGTGTGTGTGTCTCTCTCTCTGTGCGTCTCTGTGTCGTCTCTCTCTGGCTTGTGTGTCTGTCTGTGTGTCTATGTTGTCTGTCTGTGTGTCTATGTTGTGTCTCTCTCTGCTTGTGTGTCTGTCTGTGTGTCTCTCTGTGTGTCTGTGTTCTCTCTCTCTCTCTGCTTGTGTCTGTCTGTGTGTCTATGTTGTGTGTCTCTCTCTGTGTGTCTCTGTTATATCTCTGTGTGTCTATGTTGTGTCTCTTTCTGTGTCTCTGTTATATCTCTCTGTGTGTCTATGTTGTGTGTCTCTCTCTGTATGTCTATGTTGTGTGTCTCTCTCTGTGTGTCTATTTTGTGTGTGTCTCTCTCTGTGTCTCTGTTATATCTCTCTGTGTGTCTGTGTGTGTGTGTGTCTCTCTCTGTGTGTGTCTCTCTCTCTCTGCGTGTCTCTGTGTTGTCTCTCTCTGCGTGTGTGTCCGTCTGTGTGTCTCCGTGTCTGTGTTTTGTCTCTCTCTCAAATGTAGCAATCTTTGGAAGAACCTTAATCAACCAGGTGGGGTGTTGGCTGTTGCGTTGGCCGACTCTCATGTGCTGTTTCGGATTGTATTTGTAAGTTCGCTAGGTTTGTTTTCTACCTGATGACGATTGCTTGTGTTGCAATCGACACGTCACTTTACCGAAATAAGCGAATAGTAGTCCCACGTGAGTGTGAACATGTTTTTTGAAGCACGCTGTGGATCTCCCCATCCACTTGACAGCATGCACACAAGGTGCATGGACGCCACAAACAACAACAACAGAAACAACCTGCTCTGCGACACCGGCCGCCTTTGTCTCCCTTGGCGGCGATGTTTGCTAGACACCGCACCAGGTACTCATTTGAGGGCTGAGTCGACTTAGGGGAGGCCCCCGGCACCGGTTCAGATAATCGTCACGGGTGGTGGTTTTGAGGGTTACTCATGAGTTATGTATAAACACAAAGACAAAGATCCCCCATATAGCCTGTAACAGACTGTAGGGGCAAGTGCTGTTAGCGAGCACCTATGAAGGCCGGAACGGTACACGAGGGGGTGGGTGGCCAGTACCACGCCCGACCGCCTTTGTCTCCCTAGTGGCAATGTTTACACACTGCACCAGGTACTCATTTGAGGCTGAGTCGACCTAGGGGAGGCCCGGGACCGGTTCAGATAATCGTCACTGGTGTTGGCCGTGAGCGGAAATCGAACCCAGGTCGCCAGGTTCATAGCGCAGCGCGCTAACCGCTACACACACAGTTATGTATAAATACACACATATGTATTTATGAGCACACACATAATTGTGTACAAACGCACAGACACTTAGATAAACACAACACACACATACTTATGTATAAACAGAACTGTGTCTTTGCACATGCATGATTATGTATAAACACAGAAATGTATCTTAGCACATGCATAATTACGTATCAACACTTAGCTAAATGTGTCTTAGCACATACATAATTATGTATAAACACACAACTGTGTATTTGCACATACACAATTATGTATAAACACAGACATAACTGTGTATTAGCACACACATCATTATGTATAAACACACAGAACGGTATATTAGCACATACATAATTATGTATAACACACACAGAACTGTGTATTAGAACACACTTAATTATGTATAAACACACAACTGTGTATTATCACATACATAATTATGTATAAAGACACACATAACCATGTCTTAGCACACACATCATTGTGTATAAACACATACACACCCACAATTGTGTGTTTGTATTCACTTAACTGAAACTGATTTGTATTTAAATGAGACTATCATTTGTAGTTACTTTTAAATGAGACTTATTTGTATCTAATTAACTGAGGCTAAGCTTTGTATTTATTTAACTGGGGCAATATTTATTTGTTTAAACGAGACTTTGCTATTTAATTGAGACGATGATTACATATAAATAATTCATATTTAACCGAGACTATGCTATTTAATTGACACTATAATTTGTATTTACTTAACTGGGACCATGAACACATTCTCCTGTGGAGGGAGCTGGTAGGAACGTTGGGTTGCTCGGTCAATGGCCAGGGTCAACGGCGGCACCACGTGGTGTGTTCAGCACAATATGCCCGACTGTGAGGGCGGGCACAAGCCGGCGTGAGTAGGTCAAACGTTGAGTTTTATAAGGGCACCACGGGGTGAACAGCCCCTACCCACCCAGCCCCACCCATCCCACCCCCCCCCACCTAGCCCCACCCTCCCCACCCAGCCCCTCCCCACCCTCCCCTCTCCACCCAGCCCCTCCCCTCCCATTTTTGGATGCACGACGGACGGACGGACACAATAATCCCCTGTGGGCTGCTGGTGTCACCAGGAGGGTTCCTACGAGTATTATTATTATTATTTAACTGAGACTACAACTCGTAGTTCACCGAGACTACGATTCATATTCATTTTGCTGCTGCATAACGTGGATTTCGTTTCGCTGCGACTATGATTTATACGCATTTCAACCGGGACCGTGATAACAAACATTATCTTTAAAGATCGTTGGAGCAGGAGCGAGCACTCGCACACACGGAACAGCAGGGACATCATCATCATTATATTGTGGCAAACAGATAAAGAGGTTTCCCGATAGCCGCACTTCCACAACAATAAAAGCGTCCCGCGGCCATTCGAAGAGGCCGTTCCCCGGTGTTTGTTCAAGAAAGCAAACACAAAAATCCAAGGCAAAGATCCCCCGTATAGCCTCGAGCGGGCTGTCGGGGCAAGTGTCGTTAGCGAGCAGCACCTATGAAGGCACACGAGGCCAACACCACTCCCGACCGCCTTTGTCTCCCAACCCCCCCCTCCCAGCAGGCCATGTTTACACATCGCACCAGGTACTCGTTTGAGGCCGAGTAGACCTAGGGGAGGCCCAGGACCGGATTGGATAAACGTCACCGGGTGTTGTTGGCCGTGAGCGGGAATCGAACTCGGGTCATAGCCGGAGTTCGTAGCGCAGCGTGGTGCTAACCGCTGCACTGCCGAAGACAAAGACAAAGATCCGCCGGATAGCCTTGAGCGGACTGTCCGGGCAAGTGTCGTTAGCGAGCAGCACCTATGAAGGCGCACGAGAGGGTGTGGGTGGCCAGCACCACGCCCGGCCGCCTTTGTCTCCCCCAGTGGCGATGTTCACTACTACCACTACTACACACCGCACCGGGTAAATTGTTTATTTTTTTTGGTTTAGTTCATGAAACGTCGATGCTAGCGGATCTTATAAGCCCCATCCTGTATGACTCGTCATCAGAGCTGTGACGTGTCCGTCTGTCTGTCTGTCCGTGTGTCTGTCCGTCTGACTGTGTCCGTCCGTCCGTTCGTGTATCTGTCCGTATTTCTGTCCGTCTGCATGTCTGTCCGTGTGTCTGTCCGTCTGTCCGTGTGTCTGTCCGTGTATTTTTCCGTCTGTCTGTCCGTGTGTCTGTCTGTGTCTGTCTGTCCGTGTGTCTGTCCGTCTGTCTGTCCGTGTGTCTGTCCGTCTGTCTGTCCGTCTGACTGTCCGTGTGTCTGTCCGTCTGACTGTCCGTGTGTCTGTCCGTCTGACTGTCCGTGTGTCTGTCTGTCCGTCTGTCTATCCGTCTGACTGTCCGTGTATCTTTCCGTCTGTCTGTCCGTGTGTCTGTCCGTCTGACTGTCCGTGTATCTTTCCGTCTGTCTGTCCGTGTGTCCGTCTGTCTGTCTGCCCGACAACTCCCCGCGCGGTTGAAACAGACAACTTACGCAGACTCAGCTCCGAAACTCAGGGCCCTCAGTGCCAGTGGCCAGGAAGGGGAAGGCCCACAGGTGTCCCAACCTGTTGGCACAGACGCGCGCTTGGAACAATTCAATTCTTCTTCCTCTTCTCTCTTCTTCTTCCTCTTCTTCTTCATGACTAAACTTTCACATTCGGGCGGTCAAAGCCAGACAATCGCGTCAGGAACCAGCGGAGTGTAGGGCGCCGTGGTGTGCAGGAGATCGTGGGTTCGATCCCGACCTAGACGCCTGCTGCTGTATATTTGGAGTTTGCGTGTCTCTCTCTCATCATCATCACGGTGGCTGTGAGATGTTAACTACCTCGCCTGGTGTACAGGAGGCCGTGAGTTCGATCCCGACCCTGACGCCTGCTGCTGTATATTTGGAGTTTGCGTGTCTCTCTCTCTCTCTCTCACTCTCTCCCCGTGGTCGCGTGGATTTGTCTCCCGGTTTTTTCCTCCACATTTACAATCATGCATTTATAGTGTATTTGGCTGCTGCAATACATTGGCACGCGATGATGATAAGGCCACTTCGCTGAGCTATCATTCGTGGCCAGGTCGCTTCTGGTAAAAGAGCTGCATAAAATGAAATAAACTGGTTTAGTTCAGTTTTAGTGTCGCTGCGATGTCTCCTCCTTCGTGTCTGTGGATTGGCGGGGCGCTCCACCGTCACGCGTTGCACTACGGCCTCTGTCCTGGATGACCTCAGTCGCACCACCACCACTACTACCACTACTGGAGTTATTTTGCCATTTGTGCATCAGGTATCACCTGCTGCTGCCGCTGCCGTGGTTTAGTACTTAGAGGCCATCAGCAATCGCCAACGTCCCGTGAAATAACCCTGAATCTAGTACCGTAACCAGGACCCCTGTGTGCCGCAGCAATGGGAAGACAAAGGCGGCCAGGGAGGCGTTGCCATACTGCCGTGCCGGCCTTCATTGGTGCTACATACTCGCTCAGAGCACTTGCCCCAAACGGCTGTTGAGGCTCCACAGGGGACCTTTGTCTTTGGAGGCTCGTGAAGGACGCTGGTACTGGAGGCAGTTTGAAGGCAGTTTGGCGGCAGTTTGGAGGCAATTTGGAGGCAGTTTGGTGGTAGTTTGGAGGCAGTTTGGAGGCAGTTTGGAGGCAGTTTGGTGGTAGTTTGGAGGCAGTTTAGAGGCAGTTTGATGGCAGTTTGGTGGCAGTTTGGAGGCAGTGTGGCGGCAGATTGGTGGCAGTTTGGAGGCAGTTTGAAGGCAGGTGTCATCCACATCTACCGCTGCTGCCACGACTTGTGGAGCGGTTGATGCGGTTTGGGGGTGGACCAGTGCCGATTATCCTTGTAGCACAAGTAGCTACACGTGTAGTAGTTGCTACAGCTACTACACGGGCCCCGCACTAAATGCTTTCGAGCTATCAATTCCGGTTCAGTGATTCTGCACTTGCTCTATTACTATAGTACTACACCGCCTTCAACTTGTACGAACGACCGGGTGTTTAAGGTTAGCGATTTGTCGTATTATCCGGCTGTATTGCAAACGAAACAAATACAATTACTTTACTGTGCAAGTTAAAAATGTATGTGTTTAAATTTGTACGTGTGTTTTTTTGTTAAATGTAGGGCCCCTATATAACAACATTTGCGACAGGCCCCGCAAGTATCTTCATCCGGCACTGCTTGTGGACCCATGAGCAGCTTCGTGAAAGATCAAAACCCCAGTGGGCATCATCCCCGTTGGGTCTTTCGCAAGGAATTGAATTGAGCACGAGCAGGAGTAAGTGGGGTTTGGTGCACGGGTGCATCGCTGAGATTGGATGATTGCTAATGACGACGGGATGATGGGTTCGTGGTGACCAGCGGTCGAGACTGTCAGCACCACAGGTGAGCCACTGCTCACCAAATAAAGACAAAGATCCCCCGAATAGCCTGAATAGACTGTCGGGGAAAGTGCTGTTAACGAGCACCTATGAAGGCCGGCACGGCACACGAGGGGGTGGGTGGCCAACACCACGCCCGGCCAACCTTTGTCTCCCCAGTGGCGGCGAATATTACACACCTGAAGAAGGCCGCTTGTGTTGTGGCCGAAACGTCGTGAGAATTGTATTGTTTTATTTTATTATTTTATTCTCATTCTACGTGACTTTACCGAAAGAACCAAAGAAGATGAATCCTTGCAGTCACGAAAGCTTTACATCGAAATACATAACGTGGTTGAGCAATAGGGAGCCATCCCTTGAAAGCACCCGGGCATCGATCAGCCTCCCATTATATCTGTACCAAACGGAGATTCCCCCGGTACAGCTATTTAAGGCTTCACGAACTACGTGGTCAAAATAGATGTTAAATCATGTGGGAGCCAGAGGACATCTCTGTCGCACCCCAAGGTGTACAGGGAATGGCTCTGACTCCCGGCCACGTAGTTTTACCTGGGTCCGTTCACCATCATGAAGGTCCTTAATGATCGTGAGCAGAGAGTCAGGGACTCCAAAACCACGAAGAACAACCCGCAGCCTAGGCCTACTGATGGTATCATAGGCCTTGACCCGGTCAATAAAGCAGAGATGTAGGTCTTGTTGGAATTCCCTACACCTCTGCTGTAGCAGACGGACAGAAAATATGGCATCTGTACAGGACCGCCCTTTCCTGAAACCGCATTGGGGCTCCGCAAGCCTCTCCTCAGCGTGCCTAGCAAGGCGATGTTGAATAATCCTTGCCAGGACCTTTCCTGGCACACTGAGGAGTGAGATGCCCCTGTAATTGTTGCAGTCTGTGTGGTCCCCCTTTTTAAAGAGGGGGACCACCAGGGCATCCTTCCAATCCTGCGGAACCCGTCCAGTGGTCCAGACTGTTGTTATGATGTCATATAGGGCAGTCTGTGCACAAACGCCACCCTAACTCAACATTTCGCTTGGGAGATCATCTCTCTTGTCCGGCAAAACAACCCCCTACCTCCTCGCGGTGCCGGACGGGCAACTCTGTCGTGGACAGTGCTGTGGGGAGAGGGCCAATTACGATTGGCCCTCTCCCCTCATGGCATCTGTGACCACCACAGTGGCTAAACGGGGGCTCTGGACGGGTGCAAGGGGCTGGTAACCTCTCCACCTTAAAAAAATTACCACGAAACTACGACTAATATATAACACACACATACACAACCGCCATTTGCCACTAAGTGGCGGTGACGTCACCACGACGCTTGTGCCAGGCTATGTGCACCCTGAGGCCACGTGAAGTGTTGAACGCCCGCTGGCAGGAGGTCACGGGGCAGACCCAGGTGCCATGGGTGGACTGACTGAGATGACTGGCTGATGCACCACCTGTGCCCCCTACTGTGGCAACCTGCTGTGCTTTAGCCACCCGGCGCTCCGCTCGTTGTTGTGAGCGTCGCTCCTCCGCCCTCTGTTGTTGTTGGAGGGCGACTGCCTCCAACTGCCCAGTAGCGTCCTTCACGAGCCTGCTCCACAGAGGCCGATCTTGACACCGCTGGTACAAGTCATCGGCAAGTCCACTCAGCTCCACGTCCTCTGTACCACATCACTCCATCTCTTCTCTAGCCCGTGCCGCGCCCGCTTAGCCCCCTCAATCCGGCCGAACAAAAGCTGTTTCGGCATGCAGTGGCTGGGCATGCGGGCTACATGACCCAGCCATCGCAGCCTTCCCCGCCGGAGGATCTCACCGATGGGACCTTGCCCAGATCTTTCAAGGATTTGTGAGCTCTTCACACAATCCAGTCTGGTTAAACCCAGGATGGATCGTAGGCAGGCCAGCCTAAATGTTTCTAACCGGCGAAGATGTTCCATTAGGGGGGTCCACGTTTCGCAAGCGTAGAGAAGGGAGGGAATGACCGTGGCCGAGAAGACCTGAAGCTTAGTGTGGAGCGACAGACCAGGTAGCTTCCACACAGCGTTACGCAACCAATGAAAAGATATTGCCGCTTGACTGATTCAGAGTGAGACCTCTGCTGTTAAACTGGAGCCAGTCATAAGCACACTGCCCAGGTATGGGAAACTCTCCACTCTCTCCACAACTGCCTCATCACCGAT
>NC_046127.1:4104728-4186521 GCF_010993605.1 Petromyzon marinus | reverse complement strand
CTCCGCTGGGGAACAATTTTCGCGCCGCGCGCAGCCGCTAATGGCCCGATAATTGGCGAACGACATCTGAACTGATCTCGCGACCCGCGCGGTGAAGTATGGCCAAAACGCTAAAGCGGCCGCGACCAACGGACGAGGCGACAGGATGCGGGAGGCGTCGTTCGCCCGGCAGTGGATTTGGTGTGAAAAAGAGTGCCGCTAGGTTAACGCGATCGCGTTTTCACCGGCTGGAGATGTTTATTTTTTTTTGTTGTTTCGACGGCGCGTTCAGCGGCGCTTCTCCGCCATAAGCCACGCGGTCATGTCCGTCGATGACGCGTCCTGCTCGTCACAATTGACCAACGCCCCCCAACCCCCCCCCCCCCTGACGAATCACGTGACTCTGCGGGGAGAGAGGTGTGGGGGGGATTAGTGGTAGGGTTAGTGCTCGTCTTTGATTGGCTGAGTTTCATTATTAGTTATTTGAATTTTCCCAGGTAAGGCCCACTGCTGAGCTATTTAGCTCTTTCTCAGAAGCCACCTGGATATCACAAATTGATAGCTCAACGAAGTGGTGGCTTATGATCGTCGTCATCATCGTGTTTGAAATTGCCTGCAGCAGCCAAAATACTTGACTTAAAGCTTTCGGTAAAGTCACAGGGTCCGGGATCGAACCTACGTGACTTTACCGAAAGACCCGAAGAATAGCCAAAATACTCTAAACGCGTGGTGATGTTGATTCTGAATGTGGAAGGGGGAGGGGGGGCCCATAGGGACCTGGAGAAAAATCCACGTGGCCACGGGGGCTGAGAGAGACATGCAAACTCCAAAACACATTCTCCTGCGGAGGGAGCTGGTAGGAACGTTGGGTTGCTCGGTCAATGGCCAGGGTCAACGGCGGCACCACCACGTGGTGTGTTCAGCACAATATTACCTACTGTGAGGGCGGGCACAAGCCGGCGTGAGTAGGTGAAACGTTGAGTTTTATAAGGGCACCACGGGGTGACCAGCCTCTCCCCACCCAGCCCCACCCCTCCCACCCCCCACCCAGCCCCTCCCTCCCCACCCAGCCCCACCCCACCCTCCCCTCCCCACCCAGCCCCTCCCCACCCTCCCCTCCCCTCCCCCACCCAGCCCCTCCCCACCCTCCCCACCCAGCCCTACCCTCCCCACCCCAGCCCCTCCCCAACCCTCCCCTCCTCCTCCCTACCGAGCCCCTCCTCACCCTCCCCCACCCCAGCCCCACCCTCCCCACCCAGCCCCTCCCCACCCTCCCCTCTCCACCCCAGCCCCCTCCCCACCCAGCCCCACCCTCCCAACCCAGCCCCACCCCTCCCAACCCAGCCCCTCCCCACCCAGCCCCACCCCCCACCCAGCCCCACCCTCACCACCCAGCCCCTCCCCACCCAGCCCCACCCCTCCCACCCCCCACCCAGCCCCACCCTCACCACTCAGCCCCTCCCCACCCTCCCCTCTCCACCCAGCCCCTCCCCACCCAGCCCCACCCCTCCCACCCCCACCCAGCCCCACCCTCCCCACTCAGCCCCACCCCCCACCCAGCCCCACCCTCACCACCCAGCCCCACCCTCCCCACCCTCCCCACCCAGCCCCTCCCCACCCAGCCCCACCCCTCCCATTTTTGGATGCACGACGGACGGACGGACACAATAATCCCTTGTGGGCTGGTGGTGTAATCAGGAAGTTCCTACACAGTAAAATACTAAATCTATTTTTATTTTACTAGGTAAGGCCCACTGAGCCGTGTAGCTCTTTTTCAGAAGCGACCTGGATATCACAAGCGATAGCTCAACGAGGTGGCTTATCATCACGTGTACATATATAGCAGCCAAAGACTCTAAACGAACGCCGATTTTAAATGTGGACGGGAAAACCCAGATGAAACCGGTAGAAAAAAATCCACGCGAACACGGGGAGAGAAATAGACACCGCAAACTCAAAATATACAGCAGCAGGCATCGTCAGGGTTGAGATCGAATCCACGGCCTTCCTGCATACCAGGCGAGGTAGTTAACATCTCCTAGCCACCTGGGCGTCAGGGTCCGGGATCGATCCCACGTCCTCCTGCATACCAGGCGTGTGTGTTGTGTGTGTGGTGTGTGTGTGTTGTGTGTGTGCGGTGTGTGTGTGTTTGTGTGTGTGTGCTGTGTGTGTGTGTGTTGTGTGTGTGCGGTGTGTGTGTGTTGTGTGGGTGCGGTGTGTGTGTGGTGTGTGTGTGTGTTGTGTGTGTGTGTTGTGTTATGTGTTGTGTGTGTGCGGTGTGTGTGTGTTGTGTGCGGTGTGTGTGTGTTGTGTGTGGTGTGTGTGCTGTGTGTGTGTGTTGTGTTATGTGTGTGGTGTGTGTGTGTGTTGTGTTATGTATGTGGTGTGTAGTGTGTGTGTTGTGTTATGTGTGTGGTGTGTGTGTGTGTAGTGTGTGTGCGGTGTGTGTGTGTTGTGTGTGTTGCGTGTGTGTGGTGTGTGTTGTGTTATGTGTGTGGTGTGTGTGTGTAGTGTGTGTGCGGTGTGTGTGTGTGTGTGTTGCGTGTATGTGTGTGGTGTGTTGTGTGTGTGTTGCGTGTGGTGTGGATGTGTTGTGAGTTGTGGTGCGTGGCGCGTGCGTTTTTTCTACTGTGTAAACGCCTCGAGCGGATACGAGAAATCGATGGCTCTACGCGTGTCGACTGGATTTGGTTGATCCCATTTTGTCGTCGTGGTGTCCGGAATTCTGATCGTTCTGTGCACCCACCCCTACCCCCCCCCCCCGTTGGGAATCGTCAATAGATCCGGTTCGTAAATTTTGTCCGCGCTCAAAATCTACCAACGGAGATTTAACAAATAATAAAAAGGTCCCGAACGCCCACGCTGTTGTGGCAAGTGCCCTTCGCAGCCTGCGTAGGCCAAACGCGGTGCCACGTGACCCGTTTAAGGCCGAGTCGACATAGGGGAGGGCCCAGCACCGCCACCGCATGGAACGGCACTCGGGCTGCCGAGTTCGTAGCGCAGTGCGCTAACCGTTGCGCCACCGCTCTCGATCGCGTAAAAAAATATTAATGGTGTGTCGTCATACCCACCACCACCCGACACAGCCGATTGTCGCAGCTTTGTCACGTGGACAAACACGCCGATTTGTTACTGGTCGTGTCCAAACAAATGTCCCCCATGTAACCTCCACGGGCTGTCGGGGCAAGTGCTGTTAGCGAGCATCTATGAAGACCCAAACGGCGCACGAGGCGGTGGGTGGCCAGCACTACGCCCGGCCGCCTTTGTCTCCCCAACGCTAATGTGGACGGGATACTCGTTTAAGGCTGAGTCGATCTAGGAGAAGGCCCAGGACCGGTTCAGATTATTCGCCACGGCTATTGGACGTGAGTGGAAATCGAGGTCAGGGTCGCCGGGTTTCGAGTGCAGTGTGCTAACCACAGCACCACCGCTCCCCACCCACACGACACAACGGATCGGAGTCGTATTGCCTTCCGAGTGAGTTGGTGAGTGAGTGGCTGACTGAGTGAGTGGGTGGGTGAATTGATGGGTGGGTGGTTGAGTGGGCATGTGGGTGAATGAGTGAGTGGGTGAGTGAATGGGTGGGTGAGCGAGTGGTTGGTTTGGGTAACTGAGTGGATGATTGAGTGGATGGATGAGTGAGTGGGCGAGTGGGTATGTGAATGAGTGGATGGATGAGCGCGTGGGTGAGTGGGTAAGTGAGTGAGTGGGTGAGTGGATAGATGAGCGAGTGGGTGATTGGGTCAGTGAGTGAGTGGGTGACTGAGTGAGTGGCTGAGCGAGTGGACAGATGAGCGAGTGGCTGAGTAGGTGACTGAGTGGTTGAGTGAGTGGATGGATGAGAGACTGGGCGAGTGGGTATGTGAGTGAGTGGATGGATGAGCGCGTGGGTGAGTGGGTCAGTGAGTGAGTGGGCGAGTGGATGGATGAACGCGTAGGTGAGCGTCTGAAATAAGCTTTTGCCCATCATGGAGAATCTCGCAGCCCATGTATATTCTCATATTTATTCTTCACAATCGCCTCTCCTTTTGAGCGAGCGAAATTCGCACGTGGATTTGGAGCCCTCTGTGTTTCGAGCCCATGCACCCAGAACACGGTAATTATCCATTAGCGCCGAATCTCGACCGAAATGGGCTTTCACCTGAGCGCATTTGATTTTTTTTTATGTTTCTGCGCAGAAGCTCAGTAATTCCATTTCATTTTCTGTCCGGATGATGAATGATGCGCGCGTGAGAGTGCGTGCGTGCGCTAGTGTGAGCGCGTGTGTGGCAGTGTGTGTGTGTAAGTGTGTGTGTTAGTGTGTGTAAGTGTGTGTGTTAGTGTGTGTAAGTGTGTGTGTGTAGGTGTGTGTGTGTAAGTGTGTGTGTGTCAATGAGTGTGTGTGGGGAGCGATAGTGTAGTGGTTAGCGCGCTGCGCTATGAACCTGGCGACCCGGGTTCGATTCCCGCTCACGGCCAACACCAGTGACGATTATGTGAACCGGTCCCGGGCCTCCCCTAGGTCGACTCAGCCTCAAATGAGTACTGGGTGCGGTGTGTAAAACATCGCCACTAGGGAGACAAAGGCGGCCGGGCGTGGCGTTGGCTACCCACCCCCTGGTGTGCCGCGCCAGCCTTCGTAGGTGTTCGCTAAAAGCACTTGTGCTACAGTCTGTTTAAGGCTATATGGGGGATCTTTGTTTTTGTGTGTGTCAGTACGTGTGTGTGTTCTTGAGAGCGGATGTGTGCATGAGCGTGCGTGTGTGGGGAGCGATTGTGGAGTAGTTAGCACGCTGCGCTATGAACCCAGCGATCCCGGTTCAATGCCGGCTCACGGCCAATATCAGTGACGATTATCGGAAACGGTCCTGGGCCTCCCCTAGGTCGACTCAACCTCAAATGAGTACTTGGTGCGGTGTGTAAATATCGCCACTGGGGAGACAAAGGCGGTCGGGCGTGGTGCTGGCCACCCACCCCCTCGTGTGCCGCGCCGGCCTTCATAGGTGCTCGCTAACAGCACTTGCCCCTACAGTCTGTGAAGGCTATACGGGGAATCTTTGTCTGTGTGTAGCTGTAAGTAGTAGTGGGAGCGGTGGTGTGGTGGTTAGCGTGTTGCACTGCAGACTCCGCTCACGGCCAACACCATCAGTGAGAATTATCTGAACGGGCCCTGGGCCTCCCCTAGGTGGACTCAGCACGTATACATCAGCATTGGGGAGACAAAGGCGGCCGGGAGTGGGTCTGCCCACACCGCCCCATGTTGCATTTTTCTGCCATTCATATGGGTTCGTGCTAACAGCACACGCCACCGATTAGCGCGGGTGGCTACGTACGGTGGGAAAGAAGTTCAACAAACATACTGCCCGTAGACTAACACTTCCGATAGACTCAACACTGCCCATAGACTCAACACTGCCCATAGACTCAACACTACCCATAGACTCAACACTGCCCATAGACTCAACACTGCCCAGAGACTCAACACTATCCATAGACTCAACACTACCCATAGACTCAACACTACCCATAGACTCAACACTACCCATAGACTCAACACTGCCCATAGACTCAACACTACCCATAGACTCAACACTGCACCATAGACTCAACACTGCCCATAGACTCAACACTACACCATAGACTCAACACTGCCCGTAGACTAACACTGCCGATAGACTCAACACTGCCATTAGACTCAACACTGCCCAGAGACTCAAAACTACCCATAGACTCAACACTGCCCATAGACTCAACACTGCACCATAGACTCAACACTGCCCATAGACTCAACACTGCACCATAGACTCAACGCTGCACCATAGACTCAACACTGCCCATAGACTCAACACTACCCATAGACTCAACACTGCCCATAGACTCAACACTACCCATAGACTCAGCACTGCCCATAGACTCAACACTGCCCATAGATTCAGCACTACCCATAGACTCAACACTGCACCATAGACTCAACACTACCCAGAGACTCAACACTGCACCATAGACTCAACACTGCACCATAGACTCAACACTGCCTATAGACTCAACACTGCCCATAGACTCAACACTGCCCATAGACTCAACACTGCACCATAGACTCAACACTGCCCATAGACTCAACACTGCCCATAGACTCAGCACTACCCATAGACTCAACACTGCCCATAGACTCAACACTGCCCATAGACTCAACACTGCCCATAGACTCAACACTGCCCATAGACTCAACACTGCCCATGGACCCAACACTGCCCAAAGACTCAACACTGCCCAAAGACTCAACACTGCCCATAGACTCAACACTGCCCATAGACTCAACACTGCCCATGGACTCAACACTGCCCATAGACTCAACACTCCCCATAGACGCAACACTGCCCATGGACTCAACACTGCCCATAGACTCAACACTGCCCATAGACTCGGCACTACCCATAGACTCAACACTGCCCATAGACTAACACTGCCCATAGACTCAACACTGCACCATAGACTCAACACTGCCCATAGACTCAACACTGCCCATGGACTCAACACTGCCCATGGACCCAACACTGCCCATAGACTCAACACTGCCCATAGACTCAACACTGCCCAGAGACTCAACACTGCCCATAGACTCAACACTGCCCATAGACTCAACACTGCCCATAGACTCAACACTGCCCATAGACTCAACACTACCCATAGACTCAACACTGCCCATAGACTCAACACTGCCCATAGACTCAACACTGCCCATAGACTCAACACTGCCCATGGACTCAACACTGCACCATAGACTCAACACTGCACCATAGACTCAACACTGCACCATAGACTAACACTGCACCATAGACTCAACACTGCACCATAGACTCAGCACTGCACCATAGACTCAACACTGCACCATAGACTCAACACTGCACCATAGACTCAACACTGCACCATAGACTAAACACTGCACCATAGACTCAACACTGCCCATAGACTCAACACTGCCCATAGACTCAACACTACCCAGAGACTCAACACTGCCAATAGACTCAACACTGCCCAGAGACTCAATACTGCCCATAGACTCAACACTGCCCATAGACTCAACACTACCCATAGACTCAACACTGCCCATAGACTCAACACTACCCATAGACTCAACACTGCCCATAGACTCAACACTGCACCATAGATTCAACACTACACCATAGACTCAACACTGCACCATAGACTCAACACTGCACCATAGACTCAACACTGCCCATAGACTCAGCACTGCACCATAGACTCAACACTGCACCATAGACTCAACACTGCACCATAGACTCAACATTGCCCATAGACTCAACACTACTCATAGACTCAACACTGCACC
This sequence comes from Petromyzon marinus, assembly GCF_010993605.1. Classification (NCBI taxonomy): domain Eukaryota; kingdom Metazoa; phylum Chordata; class Hyperoartia; order Petromyzontiformes; family Petromyzontidae; genus Petromyzon; species Petromyzon marinus. The sequence goes on along the minus strand of NC_046127.1, from coordinate 4,179,212 downwards.
ATAGACTCAACATTGCCCATAGACTCAACACTACCCATAGACTCAACACTGCACCATAGACTCAACACTGCACCATAGACTCAACATTGCCCATAGACTAACACTGCACCATAGACTCAACACTACCCATAGACTCAACACTGCACCATAGACTTAACATTGCCCATAGACTCAACACTGCCCATAGACTCAACACTGCACCATAGACTCAACATTGCCCATAGACTAACACTGCACCATAGACTCAACACTACACCATAGACTCAACACTGCACCATAGACTCAACACTGCACCATAGACTCAACACTGCCCATAGACTCAGCACTGCACCACAGACTCAACACTGCACCATAGACTCAACATTGCCCATAGACTCAACACTGCACCATAGACTCAGCACTGCACCATAGACTCAACACTGCCCATAGACTAACACTGCACCATAGACTCAACACTGCACCATAGACTCAACATTGCCCATAGACTAACACTGCACCATAGACTCAACACTCCACCATAGACTCAACACTGCCCATAGACTCAACACTGCACGATAGACTCAACATTGCCCATAGACTCAACACTACCCATAGACTCAACACTGCCCATAGACTCAACACTGCCCATAGACTCAACACTGCACCATAGACTCAACACTGCCCATAGACTAACACTGCACCATAGACTCAACACTGCACCGTAGACTCAACATTGCCCATAGACTAACACTGCACCATAGACTCAACACTGCACCATAGACTCAACACTGCCCATAGACTCAACACTGCACCATAGACTCAACATTGCCCATAGACTCAACACTACCCATAGACTCAACTGCTGCACCTCCAATTAGCACGTTTGGCGATGCAAGGTGCGAAAGAAGATCATCATTCACACGGTAACATACAGCAATCTCGTGTGAGCCCGCCTTTAGTATGTCACGCTACGAGAGATTGTTGTATCGACTGGAGTTTAGCGGCGCCGTTCACGCTGCGATATGAACACCCCATGCAGCCATTTGCTCGCCAACCCCTCGCGGACCGGTTGCCACCTGTGGAGGTTTTTGCCAGGATCGTCCTTTTGTCGAGCAGGCAGCTGATGCCCTGGGAAATCTGTCAGTCTTCCCCGGAGTGAGTGAGTGCATGCGTCAGTGGGTTAGTTGCTAAGTGGGCGAGTGGGTGAGTGAGTGGGTGAGTGGGTGAATGAGTGGGTGAGTGAGCGAATGGGTGAGTGGGTGGGTAAGTGGGTTAGTTGCTGGGTGGGCGAGTGAGTGGGTGAGTAAGCGGGTTAGTGTGCGAGTGGGTGAGTGGGTAAGTGAGTGGATTAGTTGCTGAGTGGGCGATTGAGTGGGTGAGTAAGTGGGTGAGTGTGCGAGTGGGTGAGTGGGTGAGTGAGTGGATTAGTTGCTGAGTGGGCGATTGAGTGGGTGAGTGGGTGAGCGAGTGGGTGAGTGATTGGATTAGTTGCTGAGTGGGCGAGTGAGCGAGTGGGTGAGTGGGTGAGTGAGTGGATTAGTTGCTGAGTGGGCGATTGAGTGGGTGAGCGAGTGGGTGAGTGAGTGGATTAGTTGCTGAGTGGGCGAGTGAGTGGGTGAGTGGGTGAGTGAGCGAGTGGGTGAGTGGGTGAGTGAGTGGATTAGTTGCTGAGTGGGCGATTGAGTGGGTGAGTGGGTGAGCGAGTGGATGAGTGGGTGAGTGAGTGGATTAGTTGCTGAGTGGGCGATTGAGTGGGTGAGTGGGTGAGCGAGTGGGTGAGTGAGTGGATTAGTTGCTGAGTGGGCGAGTGAGTGGGTGAGTGGGTGAGCGAGTGGGTGAGTGAGCGAGTGGGTGAATGGGTGCCTGGCCGTTTCCAACCGGTCCAGGTTTTCCCAGGAACGTCCTTTTGTCGAACAAGCAGCTGACGCCCTGGGAAATCTGTCAGTCTTCTCCGGAGTGGGTGAGTAGATGAGTGAGTAAAAGTGAATGGGTGGATGACTGGGTTAATAGTTGACTGAGTAGGTGAGTGAGTGGCCGCGTGAGTGGGTGGATGAGCGAGTGAGTGGGTGTCTGATTGGGTGAATGAGTGAGTGAGTATAGGGAGATGAGTGGGCGCGTTCGAGTGGGCAGGATGATGTGGGGTAACTGAGTGGCTTGTTGATTTTGCGAGTAGGGGTCCGTCTTTCGGAGCGTTCTCTCGTCGAGCGAGGCAGCTGCCGCCACGGGATATCTGTTAGTCGTCGCGTGCAATGTCAAGGCCGAGTTAGAGGCAGTTGCGTCACGTTAACAAAACAAAATAGGTAATAAAAAACACACGCCTGTCAATGCAGACACTTTCATGTGCACTCAAAAAGTAGAAAATGCATTATTTTGACCCCAACATTAATTATAAATGTGTTGCGCCGAATAAAAGTGGGTGCCTTATTTCGGAATGTTTCATTTTCTTTACGCAAGCCATCCACTTTTATTCAGCACGTTGCTTTTAATTAATTCCGGGGTCAAGATAATTTAATTTCTACTTTCGAGTGCAAATGAAAGGGTGTGCATTGAAAAACGTTGTTCTTTTTTTTAAACCACTTATTTTTATTTAAAGCTTTCGTGACTGCAGGGATTCATATTCTTGGTTCTTTCGGTAAAGTCACTTGACTTTACCGAAAGAACCAAGAACACTTATTTTTATGTTAATCTTGTAAAAATAATTAGTGTTCGTACCTATTATTTTTTAGATTTCAATCCAGACAATATGAATTGTTCATTATTGCCCGGATAATTTTTATACATTTGAAATAGTTACAATTAAAAAAGGACATTCAGTAAGAAATAAATACGAAGGGCCCCAGGGATCGGAGGGACCTGGACCGGTTCTTTAAATAAAAAAAATCTTTGAATTGCCACGTGACGACGAGTCTCTGCTTGTCCAACGTTTCAGCTCTCGTTCGAAGGCCTCCGTAGACGCGCAGATGTCAAAGCGTCAGAGGTTGGAAAGAATATCGATAGAGAACAGGGCAAGATGAACAAAAGTGTGTAGTAGTAATAATAATAAAAGTGTATAGTAGTAATAATAATAATAAAAGTGTGTAGTAGTAATAATAATAAAAGTGTGTAGTAGTAATAATAATAAAAGTGTGTAGTAGTAATAATAATAAAAGTGTGTAGTAGTAATAATAATAATAAAGTGTGTAGTAGTAATAATAATAAAAGTGTGTAGTCGTAATAATAATAAAAGTGTGTAGTAGTAATAATAATAATAAAAGTGTGTAGTCGTAATAATAAAAGTGTGTAGTCGTAATAATAATAAAAGTGTGTAGTAGTAATAATAATAAAAGTGTGTAGTCGTAATAATAATAAAAGTGTGTAGTAGTAATAATAATAAAAGTGTGTAGTCGTAATAATAATAAAAGTGTGTAGTAGCAATAATAATAAAAGTGTGTGGTAGTAATAATAATAAAAGTGTGTGGTAGTAATAATAATAAAAGTGTGTGGTAGTAATAATAATAAAAGTGTGTAGTAGTAATAATAATAACAGTGTGTCGTGATCTCATGCCCGTGACATCTCTTGGGTGCCACGGTGGCTAGGAGATGTTAACTACCTCGCCTGGTATACAGGAGGTCGTGGGTTCGTTCCAGACCCTGACGCCTGCTGCTGTATATTTGGAGTTTGCGTGTCTCTCTCTCATCATCATCATCACGGTGGCTAGGAGATGTTGACTACCTCGCCTGGTGTGCAGGAGGTCGTGGGTTCGATCCAGACCCTGACGCCTGCTGCTGTATATTTGGAGTTTGCGTGTTTCTCTCATCAACATCAAGGTGGCTAGGAGATGTTAACTACCTCGCCTGGTGTGCAGGAGGTCGTGGGTTCGATCCAGACCCTGACGCCTGCTGCTGTATATTTGGAGTTTGCGTGTCTCTCTCTCTCATCATAATCATTACGGTGGCTAGGAGATGTTAACTACCTCGCCTGGTATACAGGAGGTCGTGGGTTCGATCCCGACCCTGACGCCTGCTGCTGTATATTTGGAGTTTGCGTGTCTCTCTCTCATCATCATCACGGTGGCTAGGAGATGTTGACTACCTCGCCTGGTGTGCAGGAGGTCGTGGGTTCGATCCAGACCCTGACGCCTGCTGCTGTATATTTGGAGTTTGCGTGTCTCTCTCATCATCATCATCATTACGGCGGCTAAGAGATGTTAACTACCTCGCGTGGTATACAGGAGGTCGTGGGTTCGATCCCAAACCCTGACTGCCGCCTGTATATTTGTAGTTTGCGTGTCTCTCTCTCTCTCCCCGTGGTCCAATGGATTTTTCTCCGGGTCCTCCGGGTTTTCCCCCCTCCACATTAAAAAAAGATGCTTCCAGAGCAGAGGTCCTTCACCTTTTACTGCAGCTTTCCACCCCTTGGGCTCTCAATCGCTAACAATTTACAACGTTAATAACTCCGTAGAGGTGTTTGATGAAACGAAGTAAGTCGTGGTACTTACGTTGCCCCGTGCGTAATTTGTGTTTTTGATGATTTATCCTTCGAACAAAAATCTGGCCACGTGTCGCTACCCCCCCCACCCCCCAGAAAGGGCATCTCGCACCCCCAGGGAGTGGCGTGGACCCCCCCTCCCCCCCAGGTTAAACAGAAGACCCACTGGTTTGTGTCTATGTTGTGTGTCTCTCTCTGTGTGTCTGTGTTGTGTGTGTCTCTCTCTCTCTGTGTGTGTCTCTGTGTTGTCTCTCTCTCTCTCTGCTTGTGTGTCTGTCCGTGTGTCACCGTGCCTGTGTTTTTGCCCCACTCTCTCAAATTTAGTTCTACCTGATGACGGTTGCTCGTGTTGCAAATCGAAACGTCGTACTCTATTATTTAATGTATTTTCTTCCCACGTGACTTTACCGAAAGAACCGAAGATTATTTGGCTCCTGCTATACATTACTGGCTGCTGCTATACATTACTCATTGCTATACATGTCCACGTGATGATGATGATGATGATAAGCCGCCGACTTCGTTGAGCTGTCATTGGTGATAGCCCGGTCGCTTTTGAAAAATAAAAACAGAGCTTAACAGCCTCTTGGGGCGCTTACCTGCTAAAATAAAATAGATTTAATATTTTTCGAGTTTGCTGTGTGGGTCTCTCTCCCCCCCCGCCCCCCCCCCCCCCCCCCGTGATCGCGTGGATTTTTCTTCGGGTTTTTTTCCCGTCCGCATTTTGAATCAATGTCACCACGCGTTTTGAGTCTTTGGCTGCTACTATCAATTTCCACACGACGACGATGATGATAAGCCACTTGAGTTTTCATTCGTGATATCCAGGTTGCTGCTGAACAAAAGAGCTACGCAGCTCTGTAAGCGGTGGCCTTACAGCTGGTTAAATGAAATTAAAAAAAATAGTTTTAGTTTAATAGTTCGGTATTTGTGCTAGCTTACGATAAAATTATTATTATAATAATAATAAACCAACGTGCCCAACCGAAAACGTGGGATATTCATTTATTTGGCTCATCCAGGAAAGGCTCCCCGCTCGCGTTCCGCTGTTCCAAGGGTGGATTGTTACATCGCAGCAAGATGGACTTGGAGTGAAGGAGGGGGGGGTGGGTGGGGGGGGGGGGCTTCATCCAGCAGTGGATTGATCATGGCTGCTCCTGATAATGCTGATGATGATAATGCTGACGAGGGTGCTAGAAGGGTTAAACAATTATCGGCAGCCCAAAGCTTACACCGATAAGGGTTTGGCAAGCCAGCTGTGCTATTGTAATAATCACCATCATCATCATCAGATTACCGAGGACAGCTTTACCGAGTCTCAAGACTCGATTTCAAGATGGTCCTGCCCCTGGTATGTTTGGCGAATGACTGCGTGACAGCTAGGCCAAGCCTAGAGAAGACGCCCAACACCATGCACACGAAGGGGATAACGTTTATACGTTCACACATACGGGTACACGATCCCAATTGCTGAAGTTGTGGCCATGGTGGCTAGGAGATGTTGACTACCTCGCCTGGTGTACAGGAGGTCGTGGGTTCGATCCCGACCCTGACGTCTGCTGCTGTATATTTGGAGTCTGCGTGTCTCTCTCTCTCATCATCACGATGGCTATGAGATGTTAACTACCGCGCCTGGTATGCAGGAGGTCGTGGGTTCGATCCCGACCCTGACGCCTGTGTGGAGCGGTAGTGTAGTGGTTAGCGCGCTGCACTGCTAAATTTGATTCCCGCTCACGTCCAACACCAGTGACGATTATTTTAACCGGTCCTGGGCATCCCCTAGGTCGACTCAATTGAGGCTGAGTGCGGTGTGTAGTAAGCATCGTCACTAAGGAGACAAAGGCGGTCGGGCGTGGTGCTGACCACCCACCCCCTCGTGTACCGTTCCAGCCTTCATAGGCGCTCGATAACAGCACTTGATAAAATGGAAAATAGTTTAGCTTAATACATTTTTGAACATGGCCGGTCTTCTGCCGGTATCGCCACCGCTAACAAATAATAAACAACAATAAACAACAATTAACAACAATTAACAACAACAAACAACAATAAAAAATTAACAACAACAAACAACAATAAACAACAACAATAAACAACAACAATAAACAACAACAATAAACAACAACAATAAACAACAATAAACAACAACAATAAACAACAACAAACAACAACGAACAACAACAATAAACAACAACAAACAACAACAATAAACAACAATAAACAACAACAATAAACAACAACAAACAACAACAACAAACAACAACAATAAACAACAACAAACAACAACAATAAACAACAACAAACAACAACAATAAACAACAACCAACAACAAACAACAACAATAAACAACAACAAACAACAACAACAAACAACAACAATAAACAACAACAATAAACAATAACAATAAACAACAACAAACAACAACAATAAACAATAACAATAAACAACAACAACAAACAACAATAAACAACAATAAACAACAAACAACAACAACAATAAACAACAATTAACAACAATAAACAACAACAAACAACAATAAAAAATTAACAACAATAAACAACAACAAACAACAATAAAAAATTAACAACAACAAACAACAACCAACAACAAACAACAACAACAACAATAAACAACAACAAACAACAACAAACAACAACAATAAACAACAATAAACAACAACAATAAACAACAATAAACAACAACAATAAACAACAACAATAAACAACAACAATAAACAACAACAATAAACAACAGCAACAATAAACAACAACAACAAACAACAATAAACAACAACAATAAACAATAAACAACAACAATAAACAATAAACAACAACGATAAACAACAACAATAAACAACAACAATAAACAACAACAAACAACAACAATAAACAACAATAAACAACAACAATAAACAACAACAATAAACAACAACAATAAACAACAACAATAAACAACAACAATAAACAACAATAAACAACAACAAACAACAACAATAAACAACAACAAACAACAACAATAAACAACAACAATAAACAACAACAAACAACAACAACAAACAACAACAATAAACAACAACAATAAACAACAACAAACAACAACAACAAACAACAACAATAAACAACAACAATAAACAACAACAATAAACAACAACAATAAACAACAACAATAAACAACAACAATAAACAACAACAATAAACAACAACAATAAACAACAACAATAAACAACAACAATAAACAACACCAATAAACAACAACAATAAACAACAATAAACAACAACAACAATAAACAACAACAACAATAAACAACAACAACAATAAACAACAACAATAAACAACAACAATAAACAACAAACAACAACAACAAACAACAACAGCAATAAACAACAACAATAAACAACAACAATAAACAACAACAACAATAAACAACAACAATAAACAACAATAAACAACAACAATAAACAACAACAATAAACAACAACAACAATAAACAACAACAATAACAACAACCAACAACAAACAACAATAACAATAAACAACAACAATAAACAACAACAATAAACAACAACAATAAACAACAACAATAAACAACAACAATAAACAACAACAATAAACAACAACAATAAACAACAATAAACAACAACAATAAACAACAATAAACAACAACAATAAACAACAACAATAAACAACAACAACCAACAACAACAACCAACAACAATAAACAACAACAACAAACAACAACAATAAACAACAACAAACAACAACAACAATAAACAACAACAAACAACAACAATAACAACAACAAACAACAACAATAAACAACAACAAACAACAACAATAAACAACAACAAACAACAACAATAAACAACAACAACAAACAACAACAATAAACAACAACAATAAACAACAACAATAAACAACAACAATAAACAACAACAATAAACAACAACAATAAACAACAACAATAAACAACAACAATAAACAACAACAATAAACAACAATAAACAACAACAATAAACAACAACAATAAACAACAACAATAAACAACAACAATAAACAACAACAACAAACAACAACAACAAACAACAAACAACAACAGCAATAAACAACAGCAATAAACAACAGCAATAAACAACAACAATAAACAACAGCAATAAACAACAACAATAAACAACAACAACAATAAACAACAACAATAAACAACAACAATAAACAACAACAACAATAAACAACAACAACAATAAACAACAACAACAATAAACAACAACAATCAACGACAACAATAAACAACAACAACAAACAACAACAATAAACAACAACAATAAAGCCATCTGGCTACCATGAGAGATTCGTTCATGAGGCTATCCACATATACAAGCACAGAGACACTTTCAACCGTGAAGATGGATTCTATCTTAGCAATCATTGGAAAGATTTGATAAACCATTTCAGGTCTTAATTGATTGTTCACGCTTACAGTGGCTTTCAGACAGCATACATTAATTTTTCGTCTCCCCCCTCCTCTTTTCAGAACATAGATGGACTAGTCCTTCTAAACAAACTGCCAGATCGCTGCGCGTGGCGCTGACGTTTTTTTTATAAATAAATAAAACACCGTTTAAAAATAAATAAATTTATGCAAACCGACACACCTGATGACGACCGTTTGTGTTATGGTCGAAACGTCGTGAGAATTTTTTTTATTGTTTTATATATATTTTACTATTTTATTGTTTCCCTTCAACGTGACTTTTACCGAAAGAGCTAAGAATATGAATAACAACATCAGAGTCAGAATATTGCATTTATAACTGCAGTATGAATCCCGATGAGCTATAAAGCTCTTTTTCTCACAGATGTCCAGTAGGGGCACGGAGTAAGAACGTCACAACAACAACAAACGGTTACAAATCACACGATCCGAGTGCAAAGTACAGGAAAGGTCAACAAATAACACAAACAAAGACAACACTGAACCATCTCCATCCCACCAGGCAAAGCCCACTGTGGTATCTTAAATTATTTTTCAGAGGCCACTACAAATTATGAGCTCAGCAAAGTGGCCCCCATCGAGAACTCAGCGCGTTCGTCAGTAGCGTTGTGCGTGGCCTTGAAATTAAACATAATAGGTGACGTTTCGGGAAACGGTCCTTCTTCGTGGCAAGTGATTATATATCTAAATGTTAATTTACAATTTCATTTAGTTCAACACGTAGGCTTTCGCGACCATTATCATCCGTAATAGAGGTTAATTTGGGGTTAGATCGTGTAATTAAATAAATGTGTCGTTAAAACCCGCCACCACCCGACACAGCCAACTAGTGTAGTGTATAGTAGTGCAGTGTATAGTGTAGTATATAGTGTAGTGTATAGTGTAGTGTATAGTAGTGTATAGTGTAGTGTATAGTAGTGTATAGTGTAGTGTATAGTGTAGTGTATAGTGTAGTGTATAGTAGTGTATATTGTAATGTATAGTAGTGTATAGTGTAGTGTATAGTAGTGTATAGTGTAGTGTATAGTAGTGTATAGTAGTGTAGTGTATAGTAGTGTATAGTAGTGTAGTGTACAGTAGTGTATAGTAGTGTATAGTGTAGTGTATAGTAGTGTATATTGTAGTGTATAGTGTAGTGTATAGTGTAGTGTATAGTAGTGTAGTGTATAGTAGTGTATAGTGTAGTGTATAGTAGTGTAGTGTATAGTAGTGTAGTGTATAGTAGTGTAGTGTATAGTAGTGTAGTGTATAGCAGTGTAGTGTATAGTGTAGTGTATAGTGTAGTGTATAGTGTAGTGTGTAGTGTATAGTGTAGTGTATAGTAGTGTATAGTGTAGTGTATAGTGTAGTGTATAATGTAGTGTATAGTGTATAGTGCAGTGTATAGTGTAGTGTATAGTAGTGTAGTGTATAGAAGTGTATAGTGTAGTGTATAGTAGTGTAGTGTACTAGTACAGCACTAGTGTATACTGTAGTAGTGTAGTATATAGTGTAGTGTATAGTGTAGTGTATAGTTGTGTAGTGTATAGTGTAGTGTATAGTGTACTAGTACAGCACTAGTGTATACTGTAGTAGTGTAGTATATAGTGTAGTGTATAGTAGTGTAGTGTATAGTGTAGTGTATAGTGTAGTGTATAGTGTAGTATATAGTGTAGTGTATAGTGCACTAGTACAGCACTAGTGTATACTGTAGTAGTGTAGTATATAGTGTAGTGTATAGTGTAGTGTATAGTTGTGTAGTGTATAGTGTAGTGTATAGTGTACTAGTACAGCACTAGTGTATACTGTAGTAGTGTAGTATATAGTGTAGTGTATAGTCGTGTAGTGTATAGTGTAGTGTATAGTGTAGTGTATAGTCTAGTATATAGTGTAGTGTATAGTGCACTAGTACAGCACTAGTGTATACTGTAGTAGTGTAGTGTAGTGTATAGTGTATAGTGCACTAGTACAGCACCACCGGTTGTGTGTTGGAGAGCCAAGCCACAATATTTTAAATCTATTATGGGACACTTATTAATACCCCCCCCCCATCCCGCCAATGATTCATTCCCTTATTCTTTGGGTCTTTCGGTAAAGTGGCCACGTAGAACGAGAATAAAATAATAAAATAAAACAATAAAATTCTCACGACGTTTCGGCCACAACACAAGTAGCCTTCTTCAGTGTGAAGGAACAAAACTGTCGGGACGACAGAGCTTTAGTGAACGCTGCTAAGATTCGTAGCGTCTTTCTTAGCAGCGTTCATTAAAGCTCTGTCGTCCCGACAGTTTTGTTCCTTCACACTGAAGAAGGCCGCTTGTGTTGTGGCCGAAACGTCGTGAGAATTGTATTGTTTTATTTTATTATTTTATTCTCGTTCTACGTGGTGACTTTACCGAAAGAACCAAAGAAGATCACGTCGATAGCGTCAAAGAAAATAACAAATGAGGGTGACGAACGCTTGAGTTGCCATCGAAACGTCGTAGTTTTTTGTTGTTAATTTTTGTCACTTTCTCTGAACCGATCTACGTGACTTTAACCGAAAGACACAAAGAATATAGAAATTGGAGGTTCTCATTATCACACGGAAGCGCGGAGGTATGCACCATTGAACAAGTACACAACTACACAGGTTACGCTTAGCTAGTGGCTGCTAAGGTGGTGGCGGGTTTCACGACACATTTGTATTTACGCGATATAAGCCTCCCTCTGCCCACCCACCCGAACAAAAATATGCGTATCGTGGCTTGCAAAACAATGACTACCCCTGTGAGACTATGAGCTCTTGTAGCACGTTGGCTCATCGTTCGCGTGCGTGGCCGCCGGGCACAAAGTAGCGAGTGGGCGGCGATGATTGTTACGGATAAAAGTGAATAAAATATTTGTACAAAAAAAATAAATGTTCAACATGTTTCACATTTAAATAAAAATACGCGGGGTGCTTCCAAATGTTTTATTTTTATTTTTAACGTTTATATGGGACTATTGTTTTTAATGGGACAAAAGAACAGATGAGAATACACCGTGACATGTGTATACAAATGTAACGTCAATAGCTTCAAAAAGTCGAAGAGTGTCTCCCACTTGTTCGCCATCGATATCAACGCTGTGCCTGGAATCTTCTCCAGGTGGTCTCCAGAAGTGTACACATTTTTATTTAAGAACCACGTATAATCCAACCAACCTACCCACCTACCAACCTACCCACCAACCCACCCACCAACCCACCCACCCACCAACCCACCAACCAACCCACCCACCCACCAACCCACCCACCAACCCACCCACCCACTAACCCACTCACGCACACACCAACCCACCCACGCACACACCAACCCACCCACGCACACACCAACCCACCCACGCACCGACCAACCCACCCACGCACCCACCAACCCACCCACGCACCCACCAACCCACCCACGCACCCACCAACCCACCCACGCACCCACGCACCCACCAACCCACCCACCCACCAACCCACCCACCCACCAACCCACCAACCCACCCACCAACCCACCCACGCACCCACCAACTCACCCACCAACCCACCCACGCACCCACCAACTCACCCACCAACCCACCAACTCACCCACCAACCCACCCACGCACCTACCAACCCACGCACCTACCAACCCACCCACGCACCCACCAACCCACCCACCAACCCACCCACCCACCAACCCACCCACGCACCCACCAACCCACCCACGCACCCACCAACCCACCCACCAACCCACCCACCAACCCACCCACGCACCCACCAACCCACCCACGCACCCACCAACCCACCCACGCACCCACCAACCCACCCACGCACCCACCAACCCACCCACGCACCCACCAACCCACCCACGCACCCACCAACCCACCCACGCACCCACCAACCCACCCACGCACCCACCAACCCACCCACGCACCCACCAACCCACCCACGCACCCACCAACCCACCCACGCACCCACCAACCCACCCACGCACCCACCAACCCACCCACGCACCCACCAACCCACCCACCCACGCACCCACCCACGCACCCACCCACGCACCCACCCACGCACCCACCCACGCACCCACCCACGCACCCACCCACGCACCCACCCACGCACCCACCCACGCACCCACCAACCCACCCGTTCTGCCCTTCGCACCTGAGTGGTTCACAAGGTGAATGTATTCCACAACTCTCTGTGGCTGTTGCCTGATGATGCTGGTGATGGTTGTTGTTGTTGTAATCACCGGCGAAACGTCACAGTGGTCTGATTGTGAATTATCTTACTGAGTTCAACTCTCCAACACAAACAAAGCTCCCCCGTATAGCCTTAACAGGCTGTGGGGGCAAGTGCTGTTAGCGAGCACCTATAAAGGCTGGAACGGTACACGAGGGGGTGGGTGGCCAGCACCACCCCCGACCGCCTTTGTCTCCCCAGTGGCGATGTTTAAACACCGCACCAGGTGCTCATTTGAGGCTGAGTCTACCTAGGGGAGGCCCAGGACCAACTACAGATAATCGTCACTGGTTTTATTGGCCGTGAGCGGGAATCGAACTCGGGTCGCTGGGTTCATAGCTCAGCGCGTTAACCGCTACACTATCGCTCCCCCGATACACACAACAACAACAACAACAACCGCCATTCGCCACTAAGTGGCGGTGACGTCACCACGACGACGCTTGTGCCAGGCCATGTGCACCTTGAGGCCACGTGAAGTGTCGAAAGCCCGCTGGCAGGAGGTCACGGGGCAGACCCAGGTGCCACGGGTCGACTGACTGAGATGACTGGCTGATGCACCACCTGTGCCCCCTACTGTGCCAACCTGCTGTGCCTTAGTCACCCGGCGCTCCGCTCGTTGTTGTGAGCGTCGCTCCTCCGCCCTCCGTTGTTGTTGGAGGGCGACTGCCTCCAACTGCCCAGTAGCGTCCTTCACGAGCCTCCTCAACAGAGGCCGATCTTGACACCGCTGGTACCAGTCATCGGCAAGTCCACTCAGCTCCACGTCCTCCCGTACTGCATCACTCCATCTCTTCTCTAGCCCGTGCCGCGCCCGCTTAGCCCCCTCAATCCGGCGAACAAAAGCTGTTTCGGCATGCGGTGGCTGGGCATGCGGGCTACATGACCCAGCCAATGCAGCCTTGCCTGCCGGAAAAGCTCACCGATAGGACCTTGCCCAGATCTTTCAAGGATTTGTGAGCTCCTCACACAATCCAGTCTGTTTAAACCCAGGATGGATCGTAGGCAGGCCAGCCTAAATGTTTCTAACCGGCGAAGATGTTCCATTAGGGGGGTTCACGTTTCGCAAGCGTAGAGAAGGGAGGGAATGACCGTGGCCGAGAAGACCTGAAGCTTAGTGCGGAGCGACAGACCAGGTAGCTTCCACACAGCGTTACGCAACCGATGAAAAGATATTGCCGCTCGACTGATTCGGAGTGAGACCTCTGCTGTTAAACTGGAGCCAGTCATAAGCACACTGCCCAGGTATGGGAAACTCTCCACTCTCTCCACAACTGCCCCATCACCGATTGGGAGTTGTGGGGGTGGAGTGTCCGATGGTACAAAATACCCAGGCAGGTGCTTAGTTTTGGTGGGGCTGATGGTAAGGCCCCACCTCTTAGTGGCACGCTCCAGTCTCAGCAGCAGCGTCTCCAACTCCTCCTCTGAATGAGCAGCTATTACCAAATCATCAGCATACATAACGTGGTTGAGCAATAGGGAGCCATCCCTTGACCGCACTACACACACCGACACACACACCTACACACACCTAAACACACACACCGATACACACCCCTACACACACCTACACACACACATACACACACACCGACACACATACACACACACCGACACACACACACTTACACACACCTACAGACACACCGACACACACACACTTACACACACCTACACATACCTACACACACCGACACACACACACCTACACACACCTACACACCTACACACACCGACACACACACACCTACACACACCGACACACACACACCTACACACACACACTTACACACACCTACACATACCTACACACACCGACACACACACCCCTACACACACCTACACACCTACACACACCGACACACACACACCTACACACACACACCGACACACACACACTTACACACACCTACACACACCGACACACACACACCTACACACACATACACACATTGACACACATTCACCTACACACTTACACACACACTTACACACACACACCGACACACACACACACTTACACACACCTACACTACCTACACACACTTACACACACCTACACACACTGACACACATTCACCTACACACATACACACCGACACACACACACTTACACACACACACCGACACACACCTACACACCTACACACACCGACACACACACACCGACACACACACACATACACACACACACCGACACACACCTACACACACCGACACACACACACACCGACACACACACACTTACACACACACACCGACACACACACACTTACACACACCTACACACACCTACACACACTTACACACACCTACACACACTGACACACATTCACCTACACACACACACACACCGACACACACACACTTACACACACATACGCGACACAAACCTTTCTCATTGACAGTGCCGGGTGATGGTTTTAAACGACGCATTCATATTTACGCGATCTAAACCAAAGGAACATCCCCACCCTCCTCTATTATGGAGATTATGTACCTATCTAAATACACCGTACACATATATTATATATTTATATACACCGTACACATATTTATTATCAAACATATAAACGGCCGGGGGAATGAGTTTCTGTGGGCGCGCGGTCTTCGATTCAGCAACAAATCTCGGTCGCTCGGCTACTCGGAGCGAGGAGCGTGGAGTGTGCGTGTTTGTCGTGTGTGTGTCACTGTGTGTGTGTCACTGTGTGTGTGTTACTGTGTGTGTGTCGTGTGTGTGTTTGTCGTGTGTGTGTGTCACTGTGTGTGTGTCGTGTGTGTGTCGTGTGTGTGTTTGTCGTGTGTGTGTGTCACGGTGTGTGTATCACTGTGTGTGTGTTTGTCGTGTGTGTGTTACTGTGTGTCACTGTGTGTGTGTCGTGTGTGTGTGTCACTGTGTGTGTGTGTGTCGTGTGTGTGTCACTGTGTGTGTGTCACTGTGTGTGTGTCACTGTGTGTGTGTCGTGTGTGTGTCACTGTGTGTGTGTCGTGTGTGTGTCACTGTGTGTGTCACTGTGTGTGTGTCACTGTGTGTGTGTCGTGTGTGTGTCACTGTGTGTGTGTGTGTGTCACTGTGTGTGTGTCGTGTGGGGGGAGCTGTAGTGTAGCGGTTAGCGCGCTGTGCTATGAACCTGGCGACCCGGGTTCGATTCCCACTCAGGGCTAACTCCCAGTGACGATTATCTGAACCGGTCCTGGGCCTCCCCTAGGTCGACTCAGCCTAAAATGAGTACCTGGTGCGGTGTGTAAACATTTCCACTGGGGAGACAAAGGCGGTCGGGCGTGGTGCTGGCCACCCACCCCCTCGTGTACCGTTCCGGCCTTCATAGGTGCTCGCTAACAGCACTTGCCCCTACAGTCTGTCAAGGCTATACGGGGGATCTTTGTCGTGTGTGTGCTGAGACTGGAGCGTGCCACTAAGAGATGGGGCCTTACCATCAGCCCCACCAAAACTAAGCACCTGCCTGGGTGTTTTGTACCATCGGACACTCCACCTCCACAACTCCCATTCGTTGATGGGGCAGTTGTGGAGAGAGTGGAGAGTTTCCCATACCTGGGCAGTGTGCTTATGACCGGCTCCAGTTTAAAAGCAGAGGTATCACTCCGAATCAGTCGAGCGGCAATATCTTTTCATCGGTTGCGTAACGCTGTGTGGAAGCTACCTGGTCTGTCGCTTCGCACTAAGCTTCAGTTCTTCTCGGCCACGGTCATTCCCTCCCTTCTCTACGCTTGCGAAACGTGGACCCCCCTAAAGGAACATCTTCGCCGGTTAGAAACATTTAGGCTAGCCTGCCTACGATCCATTCTGGGTTTAACCAGGCTGGATTGTGTGAGGAGCTCACAAATCCTTGAAAGATCTGGGCAAGGTCCCATCGGTGAGCTCCTCCGGCAGGCAAGGCTGCGTTGGCTGGGTCATGTAGCCCGCATGCCCAGCCACCGCATGCCGAAACAGCTTTTGTTCGGCCCGATCGAGGGGGCTAAACGGGCGCGGCACGGGCTAGAGAAGAGATGGAGTGATGTGGTACAGGAGGACGTGGAGCTGAGTGGACTTGCCGATGACTGGTACCAGCGGTGTCAAGATCGGCCTCTGTTGAGGAGGCTCGTGAAGGACGTTACTGGGCAGTTGGAGGCAGTCGCTCTCCAACAACAACGGAGGGCGGAGGAGCGACGCTCACAACAAGGAGCGGAGCGCCGGGTGACTAAGGCACAGCAGGTTGGCACAGTAGGGGGCACAGGTGGTGCATCAGCCAGTCATCTCAGTCAGTCGTAGTGTATAACAGTGTAGTGTATAGCGTAGTGTATAGATCCATGGGCGCAGATAGCTCCATAGTTAATGTGTCCCCTGCTCATTTCGTAATTTTTTATTCCAACTTTCCTCTCTGCCTCGAAGTGCCAATACGCTCAATTAGTGGCCGAATTTTTCTTACGCAACCAAATCTATTTTATCTACCTATTTTTGTTTACTTATTTACGTGCGTGCGTGTGTTGGTTCTCTTTTTTCATCGTACAAATCAAATCGATCAGTTGGTTCGCGGAACCGCCCATCAGTGAAGAAGTCCATACTATTACTACTACTGAAGTTGTACTAGTTGAACTCCTAAATTTTGATTTAAAGCTTTCGTGACTGCAGTGATTCATATTCTTGGTTCTTTCGGTAAAGTCACGTTGAAGGGAAACAATAAAATAATAAAATATATGTAAATATATTTTTTATTCATAAACATATATTTTATTATTTTATTGTATCCCTTCAACGTGACTTTACCGAAAGAACCAAGATTATTTAGTTGAACTCCTGTTTGGCAATGGATTGTCACAGCCCATCATCATCATCATCCCTCCCTCCTCTCTGGGGGCCGATACATGAACAGCGGTTGTGCCATGGATTGACTCCCCCACCTACCTTTACTCCGCCCTCCCGCCATGAGAATGTGGAATTGCCACCACTGGCTGAACAGGGATGCGAATGTACGCCGGAAAAATAATGAACGTCGTGACTTTGGTTTCTTGGTGTCGGCAAAATAACAAAATAATTGCACAGTGAGTGGAATTATCCAGGGCGAATCGTCATAATCATCGTCATGATCATAGTCACGTGCCACGGTCGATCCACTGCTGGATGAAGGCCTCCCATCTCCTCCGATAAAGAACCCTCGTCTCATCCCATACAGAACCCTCGTCTCATCCCATACAGAACCCTCATCCCATACAGAACTCTCATCCCATACAGAACTCTCGTCTCATCCCATACAGAACTCTCGTCTCATCCCATACCGAACCCTCGTCTCATCCCATACAGAACCCTCGTCCCATCCCATACAAAACTCTCGTCTCATCCCATACAGAACTCTCATCCCATACATAACTCTCGTCTCATCCCATAGAGAACCCTCTTCTCATCCCATACAGAACCCTCGTCCCATTCCATACAGAACCCTCGTCTAATCCCATACAGAACCCTCGTCTCATCCCATACAGAACTCTCGTCTCATCCCATACAGAACCCTCGTCTCATCCCATACAGAATCATTATCCCATCCCATACAGAACCCTCGTTCCATCCCATACAGAACCCGCGTCTCATCCCATACAGAATCATCATCTCATCCCATACAGGACCCTCGTCTCATCCCATACAGAACTCTCATCCCATACAGAACTCTCGTCTCATCCCATACAGAACCCTCGTCTCATCCCATACAGAACCCTCGTCTCATCCCATACAGAACCCTCGTCCCATCCCATACAGAACCCTCGTCTCATCCCATACAGAACCCTCATCCCATAAAGAACCCTCGTCCCATACAGAACCCACGTCTCATCCCATACAGAACCCTCGTCTCATCCCATACAGAACCCTCATCCCATCCCATACAGAACCCTCGTCTAATCCCATACAGAACCCTCGTCCCATCCCATACAGAACTCTCGTCTCATCCCATAGAGAACCCTCGTCTCATCCCATACAGAACCCTCGTCTAATCCCATACAGAACCCTCGTCCCATCCCATACAAACCCTCGTCTCATCCCATACAAAACCCTCATCCCATACAGAACCCTCATCCCATACAGAACCCTCGTCCCATTCCATACAGAACCCTCGTCCCATCCCATACAGAACCCTCGTCTCATCCCATACAGAACCCTCGTCTCATCCCATACAGAACCCTCGTCCCATACAGAACCCTCGTCTCATCCCATACAGAACCCTCGTCCCATACAGAACCCTCGTCTCATCCCATACAGATGCACCGCCATAGATGGAACGCTCCCTAACACCGTCAGGGGAGGGGCTGCAGTGCCAGCCCAAGAGGGGAGGGGCTGCTGGGGGCTCAGGATCCCCGGACAGCTAAGCCCCTCGGCGCCCCCAACGGGGGGGGGGGGGCGGGGGGGGGGCTGCGTGGGTTCTGGGATCCCACACAGCCCCCACCCCTCACTGGACAAGGGGCATGAAAGGGGACCTCCCCCAGCCGGTCTGGACCAGTTGAAGACCGAAGACCAGCTAGGACCCTGAGACCCCCTAGCCCCGACGTCCTTGTAAGGGCTGGGACTCTGCCCGGCTCAGCGGTGAGACCCTGGGAACACCTAGCCCCGACGTCCTTGTAAGGGCCGGGTCCAGTGTGGTCAGTGGTGAGACCCTGGGAACACCTAGCCCCGACGTCCTTGTAAGGGCCGGGTCCAGTGTGGTCAGGGGTGAGACCCTGGGAACACCTAGCCCCGACGTCCTTGTAAGGGCCGGATCCAGTGGGTCAGCGGTGAGACCCTGGGAACACCTAGCCCCGGCGTCCTTGTAAGGGCCGGGTCCAGTGGGGTCAGTAGTGAGACCCTGGGAACACCTAGCCCCGACGTCCTTGTAAGGGTCGGGCCCAGTGTGGTCAGGGGTGAGACCCTGGGAACACCTAGCCCCGACGTCCTTGTAAGGGCGGGTCCAGTGTGGTCAGTGGTGAGACCCTGGGAACACCTAGCCCCGACGTCCTTGTAAGGGCCGGGTCCAGTGGGGTCAGTGGTGAGACCCTGAGAACCCCTAGCCCCGCTGCCCTTGTAAGAGCCGGGTCCAGTGTGGTCAGTGGTGAGACCCTGGGAACACCTAGCCCCGACGTCCTTGTAAGGGCCGGGTCCAGTGTGGTCAGTGGTGAGACCCTGGGAATACCTAGCCCCGACGTCCTTGTAAGGGCCGGGTCCAGTGTGGTCAGTGGTGAGACCCTGGGAACACCTAGCCCCGACGTCCTTGTAAGGGCCGGGTCCAGTGGGGTCAGTGGTGAGACCCTGAGAACCCCTAGCCCCGCTGCCCTTGTAAGGGCCGGGTCCAGTGTGGTCAGTGGTGAGACCCTGGGAACACCTAGCCCCGACGTCCTTGTAAGGGCCGGGTCCAGTGTGGTCAGTGGTGAGACCCTGGGAACACCTAGCCCCGACGTCCTTGTAAGGGCCGGGTCCAGTGGGGTCAGTGGTGAGACCCTGAGAACCCCTAGCCCCGCTGCCCTTGTAAGGGCCGGGTCCAGTGTGGTCAGTGGTGAGACCCTGGGAACACCTAGCCCCGACGTCCTTGTAAGGGCTGGGTCCAGTGTGGTCAGTGGTGAGACCCTGGGAACACCTAGCCCCGACGTCCTTGTAAGGGCCGGGTCCAGTGGGGTCGGTGGTGAGACCCTGAGAACCCCTAGCCCCGCTGCCCTTGTAAGGGCCGGGTCCAGTGTGGTCAGTGGTGAGACCCTGGGAACACCTAGCCCCGACGTCCTTGTAAGGGCTGGGTCCAGTGTGGTCAGTGGTGAGACCCTGGGAACACCTAGCCCCGACGTCCTTGTAAGGGCCGGGTCCAGTGGGGTCGGTGGTGAGACCCTGAGAACCCCTAGCCCCGCTGCCCTTGTAAGGGCCGGGTCCAGTGTGGTCAGTGGTGAGACCCTGGGAACACCTAGCCCCGACGTCCTTGTAAGGGCCGGGTCCAGTGTGGTCAGTGGTGAGACCCTGGGAACACCTAGCCCCGACGTCCTTGTAAGGGCCGGGTCCAGTGTGGTCAGGGGTGAGACCCTGGCAACACCTAGCCCCGACGTCCTTGTAAGGGCCGGGTCCAATGTGGTCAGTGGTGGGAACTCGCACCCTGGCTTGGGCCGAGTTAGAATAGCCTCCCCCTAGGCACCCATAGCCGGAGGACCCTGAGTGTAGTCCTGTGTTAGGGCACGTTAGCCCAGAGGCAGTACCTCCCTAGACAGTGGTGTAGGAGGACCCTGAGTGTAGCCCTGTGTTAGGGCACGTTAGCCCAGAGGCAGTACCTCCCTAGACAGTGGTGTAGGAGGACCCTGAGTGTAGCCCTGTGTTAGGGCACATTAGCCCAGAGGCAGTACCTCCCTAGACAGTGGTGTAGGAGGACCCTGAGTGTAGTTCTGTGTTATAGGGCACGTTAGCCCAGAGGAAGTACCCTCCTTAGACAGTGGTGTAGGAGGATCCTGAGTAGTCCTGTGTTAGGGCACGTTAGCCCAGAGGCAGTACCTCCCTAGACAGTGGTGTAGGAGGACAGTAACCCTGTAGGAGGACAGTAACCCTGCCGAGCGAGGTGGTTTAACAAATAGTGTTGCCTCCAAGAACCGACTCCGACGTCTCCTGAATCCACAACACTACACGTAGAATTACGTCTCGATGTGCTTATACAGGCTCTAAATAAATTATCCTGGGGTCTTTGATATGTATGCAAATTTAATTAATCAACTCCTTAAAATAAAATAACAAGCGATGCTAAATTAAATTTAAATTAAACGCGTGTTTTGTTTTTTTAAACAAATTAAATATATTAACGTTAACACGGATTATGCAAAATCCGTGTTAGCAAAATGACCGATTCGTTGTGGAAGTCAGCCCGGTTTGTGTTTAGCTTAGGCAACGATTAATGATGATGATGATAATGGTGGTGATGATAGTGGTGATGATGATAATGCTAATAATGATGATGACGATGATATGATGTCATGAATATCACCGAGTAGGTGAGTGAGTGGGTGAGTGGGTGGGTGGGTGGGTCAGTGAGTAGGTGAGTGAGTGGGTGTGTCAGTGAGTAGGTGGGTGAGTGAGTAGGTGGGTAAGTGGATGGGTCAGTGAGTACGTGAATGAGTGAGTGGGTGGGTCAGTGAGAAGGTGAGTGAATGAGTAGGTGGGTGGGTGAATAGGTAAATGGGTGGGTGAGTGAGTGGATAGGTGCGTGAGTGGGTGGGTCAGTGAGTGTGTGAGTGAATGGGTGGGTAAGTGAGTTAGGTGAGTGAGAAGATGAGTGGGTGAATGAGTGAATATGTGGGTCAGTGATTGGGTGGGTGTGTGAGTGGGTGAGCCAGTGAGTAGGTGAGTGAGTATATGAGTGAGTGAACGTGTGGGTCAGTGAGTGGATGGGTCAGTGAGTAGGTGATGAATTGAGTACGTGAATGAGTGAGTGGGTGGGTTCAGTGAGAAGGTGAGTGAATGAGTAAGGGCCGGGTCCAGTGTGGTCAGTGGTGAGACCCTGGGAACCTCTGGCCCCAACGTCCTTGTAAGGGCCGGGTCCAGTGTGGTCAGGGGTGAGACCCTGGGAACACCTAGCCCCGACGTCCTTGTAAGGGCCGGGTCCAATGTGGTCAGTGGTGGGAACTCGCACCCTGGCTAGGGCGAGTTAGAACAGCCTCCCCCTAGGTACCCATAGCCGGAGTACCCTGAGTGTAGCCCTGTGTTATAGGGCACGTTAGCCCAGAGGCAGTACCTACCTAGACAGTGGTGTAGGAGGACCCTGAGTGTAGTTCTGTGTTACAGGGCACATTAGCCCAGAGGCAGTACCTCCCTAGACAGTGGTGTAGGAGGACCCAGAGTGTAGCCCTGTGTTAGGGCACGTTAGCCCAGAGGCAGTACCTCCCTAGACAGTGGTGTAGGAGGATAGTAACCCTGTAGGAGGACAGTAACCCTGCCGAGCGAGGTGGTTTAACAAATAGTGTTGCCTCCAAGAACCGACTCCGACGTCTCCTGAATCCACAACACTACACGTAGAATTACTTCTCAATGTGCTTATACAGGCTCTAAATAAATTATCCTGGGGTCTTTGATATGTATGCAAATCAAATTAATCAACTCCTTAAAATAAAATAACAAGCGATGCTAAATTAAATTTAAATTAAACGCGTGTTTTGTATTTTAAACAAATTAAATATATTAACGTTAACACGGATTATTCAAAATCCGTGTTAGCAAAATGACCGATTCGTTGTGGAAGTCAGCCCGGTTTGTGTTTAGCTTAGGCAACGATTAATGATGATGATAATGGTGGTGATGATAATGGTGATGATAATAATGCTAATAATGATGATGACGATGATAATGATGTCATGAATATCACTGAGTAGGTGAGTGAGTGGGTGAGTGGGTGGGTGGGTCAGTGAGTAGGTGAGTGAGTGGGTGTGTCAGTGAGTAGGTGGGTGAGTGAGTAGGTGGGTAAGTGGATGGGTCAGTGAGTACGTGAATGAGTGAGTGGGTGGGTCAGTGAGAAGGTGAGTGAATGAGTAGGTGGGTGGGTGAATAGGTAAATGGGTGGGTGAGTGAGTGGATAGGTGCGTGAGTGGGTGGGTCAGTGAGTTTGTGAGTGAATGGGTGGGTAAGTGAGTTAGGTGAGTGAGAAGATGAGTGGGTGAATGAGTGAATATGTGGGTGAGTGATTGGGTGGGTGGGTGTGTGAGTGGGTGAGCCAGTGAGTAGGTGAGTATATGAGTGAGTGAACGTGTGGGTCAGTGAGTGGGTGGGTCAGTGAGTAGGTGATGAATTGAGTACGTAAATGAGTGAGTGGGTGGGTCAGTGAGAAGGTGAGTGAATGAGTAGGTGGGTGGGTCAATGGGTGGGTGAGTGAGTGGGTAGGTGAGTGAGTGGGTGAATAAGTGAATGTGTGGGTCAGTGATTGGGTGGGTGGGTGTGTGAATGGGTTGATCAGTGAGTAGGTGAGTGAGTGGGTGGGTCAGTGAGTAGGTGAGTGAGTAGATGAGTGAGTGAGTGAATGAACGAGTGGGTGGGTGTGTGAGTATGTGAGTGAGTGGGTGGGTCAGTGAGTAGGTGAGTGAGTAGATGAGTGAGTGGGTGAGTGAGTGAACGTGTGGGTCAGTGAGTGGGTGGGTGTGTGAGTGAGTGGGTGTGTGAGTGGGTGGGTCAGTGAATTGGTGAGTGAGTGGGTGAGTGAGTGAGTGGGTGCGTGAGTGGGTGGGTGGTTGAGCTGGCGACTGCACGACCTTGACCCCCGGCTTGGCTATCATCGCTAAAGGGCGGCTGTAATCATATTGCTCAATTAAAGGACATAATCACCGGCACATTGTGATGGCAGAGACCTGCAGACCCGTTCCGAAAAACTCCTCGTTCAATCAATCGCCCATTCATTTGGCGCACACCGCAAGCGAGGACAATAACGAATGAACCGAGTGGGAAATTATTTGAAATTGAAAAGGTGTAGTAGTAGTAGTAAAAAAAAACAATTCTAATAAAAAAATGATCACCACGTTTTTTGCGCGTCAACCCCCCCCCCCCCCACGCTCATCCTCCCGTTTCTTGGTGGCATTCGCCGCCAGGGGAACTATTTTTTTTTAATTCGCGCCCGGCCGCCCTCATTCCGGGACCGAATTACGACGTGGGAGGCGGTCGGTAGGGGGGAAGGGCGGCGATTGGCACGGGGATGGATATGCTCCCGAGCGCGCGCCGGATAATTGCGGCTCGTTAGCCATGGCGTGGTGCCTCCTGCTAATCCCGCAAGTGGAGGAGGATGAGTGAGTGGGTTGGTGGGTTGGTGAG
Source organism: Petromyzon marinus (assembly GCF_010993605.1). Lineage (NCBI taxonomy): Eukaryota > Metazoa > Chordata > Hyperoartia > Petromyzontiformes > Petromyzontidae > Petromyzon > Petromyzon marinus. Next base: position 4,154,299 of record NC_046127.1, on the reverse strand, counting down.
CGGGTGGGTCGGTGAGTGGGTGGGTCGGTGGATGAGTGGGTCGGTGGATGAGTGGATGGATGGGTGGATTGGTGAGTCGGTTGGTGAGTGAGTGGGTGGGTGGTTGGGTGGGTGGGTGAGTGGGTGAGTGGATGAGTGGGTGGATGGGTGGATTGGTGAGTGGTTGGTGAGTGAGTGGGTGGGTGAGTGGGTGAGTGGGTGCGTGAGTGGATGAGTGGGTGGGTTGGTGAGTGGTTGGTGAGTGAGTGGGTGGGCGAGTGAGTGAGTGGGTGGGTGAGTGGGTGAGTGGGTGGGTGGATGAGTGGGTGAGTGGATGAGTGGGTGGATGGGTGGATTGGTGAGTGGTTGGTGAGTGGGTGGGTGGGTGAGTGGGTGACTGGGTGGATGGGTGACTGGGTGGGTGAGTGGGTGGATGGGTGGTTGAGTTGATAAATGCTTGGGTAAGTGGGCGGGCGGGTGAGTGAGTGAGCGAGCGAGCGAGTGGGTGTTGCGAGTGGTAGTGTTGCCAACGTTTTTCACCGGTGGACCTGACCCCAGATGCGCCTCTCAGTCGGCACGGGGGTGCTGGTGGTGGTGGTGGGGGTCATAAGAACCGTGGCTGCGGGTCACTGCTGTAGCAGAAAAGTTCAATACCAGAAACACCGGACGGCGACCGATTTCGATTACCAACTATTGTTGTTGTTATTGTTGTTAACATTCCTCACCTCGCCCGCACCTCCGATCAGCACGGTCGGCTACGAACGATGGTGCGAAAATAAGTTAAACGTAGGACACACAGCCCATATACTCAACACTGCCCATAGACTCAACACTACCCATTTACTCAACACTGCCCATAGACTCAACACTGCCCATAGACTCAACACTGCCCATAGACTAAATACTGCCCATAGACTAACACTGCCCATAGACTCAACACTGCCCATAGACTCAATACTGCCCATCGACTCAACACTGCCCGTAGACTCAACACTACCCATAGTCTCAACACTGCCCATAGACTAACACTGCCCATAGACTTAACACTGCCCATAGACTCAACACTGCCAATAGACTCAATACTGTACATAGACTCAATACTGTACATAGACTCAACACTACCCATAGACTCAAAACTGCCCATAGACTCAACACTGCACAGAGACTCAACACTGCACCATAGACTCAGCACTGCCCATAGACTTAACACTGCCCATAGACTCAACACTGCCAATAGACTCAATACTGTACATAGACTCAATACTGTACATAGACTCAACACTACCCATAGACTCAAAACTGCCCATAGACTCAACACTGCACAGAGACTCAACACTGCCCATAGACTCCACACTGCACCATAGACTCAACACTGCCCATAGACTCAACACTGCACCATAGACTCAGCACTACCTATAGACTCAACACTGCACCATAGACTCAGCACTGCACATAGACTCAGACTCAACACTGCCCATAGACTCAGACTCAACACTGCCCATAGACTCAACACTGCCAATAGACTCAATACTGTACATAGACTCAACACTACCCATAGACTCAACACTGCCCATAGACTAACACTGCACCATAGACTCAGCACTACCCATAGACTCAACACTGCACCATAGACTCAACACTGCCCGTAGACTCAACACTACCCATAGACTCAACACTGCACCATAGACTCAACACTACCCATAGACTAACACTGCCCATAGACTCAACACTGCCCATAGACTCAACACTGCCCATAGACTCAACACTGCCCATAGACTCAGCACTGCACCATAGACTCAACACTGCACCATAGACTCAACATTGCCCATAGACTCAACACTGCACCATAGACTCAGCACTGCCCATAGACTCAACACTGCCCATAGACTCAACACTGCACCATAGACTCAGCACTGCCCATAGACTCAACACTGCCCATAGACTCAACACTGCACCATAGACTCAGCACTGCCCATAGACTCAACACTGCCCATAGACTCAACACTGCCCATAGACTCAACACTGCCCATAGACTAACACTGCCCATAGACTCAACACTGCACCATAGACTCAACACTGCACATAGACTCAACACTACCCATAGACTCAACACTGCACCATAGACTCAACACTGCACCATAGACTCAACACTGCCCATAGACTCAACACTGCCCATAGACTCAACACTGCCCATAGACTCAACACTGCACCTCCGATCAGCACGGTTGGCTACTGCTTAGCGTGACAGAAATGCAACGAACGCACACGGCGGCGGGGGGGGGTCAACCCGGGACACGTGGCCACCCCCGGCTCACCGCCACGACCCCGCAGCTTTTTTTCGGTTCCGTCTTCTGGGGGCTGGCGCTGTGGGGGGGGGGCGGGGGGGGGGGCGCAGGGGGGGCGGGGGTGGGGTGGTGACAGTCCTCGCTAATGGGAAGCAAAGGGAGGGGGGGTTGGGGGGTGGTGACCCAACGCACTGCGCGCTCATAACATATTGAACGTAAGAAAGCAATACATTTAACACGTTTCTGTTGGAAGACAAATGGAGTTGCTGTGCACGATTTCGCGACAGAAGCGAGAATTCATCGCGCAGCGGAGCGGTCGTCGGGTGGGGGAGGGGAGGTTGAGGTGATTGATGGATCCGGCCCGCTCGCTCCATCACCCACGGTCACTCGTCTCCTTATCACACTATTATTGCTGCTGCTGAGGCTGCTTTGCCGCGGTTTCCGTGACAGTGATTTTGGTTTTCGTTGAGTCTTCGCTGTCACCTTGTTGGGGACGTTGGGTTTACTCGCTCGTACCATCACCCGTTCGCAACACTCATTCACTCACTCACTCGCTCGCCCATGCATTCACGTAGCCACTCAGTCGCCCACTCATTCACTCACCCACCCACTCATTCACTCACTCACTCGCCCATGCATTCACGTAGCCACTCAGTCACCTACTCATTCACTCACCCACCCACTCATTCACTCACTCACTCGCCCATGCATTCACGTAGCCACTCAGTCACCTACTCATTCACTCACCCACCCACTCATTCACTCACTCACTCGCCCATGCATTCACGTAGCCACTCAGTCACCTACTCATTCACTCACCCACCCACTCATTCACTCACTCGCCCATGCATTCATTTAGCCACTCAGTCACCCACTCATTCACTCACCCACCCACTCATTCACTCACTCACTCGCCCATGCATTCACGTAGCCACTCAGTCACCCACTCATTCACTCACCCACCCACTCATTCACTCACTCACTCGCCCATGCATTCACGTAGCCACTCAGTCACCCACTCATTCACTCACCCACCCACTCATTCACTCACTCACTCACTCGCCCATGCATTCACGTAGCCACTCAGTCACCCACTCATTCACTCACCCACCCACTCATTCACTCACTCACTCACTCGCCCATGCATTCACGTACCCACTCAGTTACCCACTCATTCACTCACCCACCCACTCATTCACTCACTCACTCACCCATGCATTCACGTAGCCACTCAGTTACCCACTCATTCACTCACGCACCCACACACACATTCACTTACCCACTCACTCAGCCACCCACACACTCATTCACTCACCCACTCAGTCAAAGACAAAGATCCCCCGTATAGCCTTAACAGACTGTAGGGGCAAGTGCTGTTAGCGAGCACCTATGAAGACCGGAACGGTAGACGAGGGGGTGGGTGGCAAGCACCACGCCCGACCGCCTTTGTCTCCCCAGTGGCGATGTTTACACACCGCACCAGGTACTCATTTGAGGCTGAGTTGACCTAGGGGAGACCGGTTCAGATAATCGTCACTGATGTTGACCGTGAGCGGGAATCGAACCCGGGTCGCCAGGTTCATCTTGCAGCGTAGCGCTAACCGCTCCACTACCGCTCCCACTCACTCACCCACCCACACATTAACTTAACCACTCAATCAACCACTCACGGTTAGCTACGTACGGTGCGAAAGAAGTTCAACATACATACACGGGTACCTACGTGAGCCATTGGTACACTTGGGAACCTGTTTGATTCACTACTCAGTCTATGTAATTCTATGGGTATCTATGTTAGTGTATGGGCCTCTCCATAAGTCTAAGGGTCTTTGTGTGAGACTATGTATCTATATGTGAGTCTATAGGTCTCTACGTGAGTCTATGGGTCTCTGTGTGAGAACATGCATCTATATGTGAGTCTATGGGTCTCTATGTGAGTCTATGGATGTATGTGTGAGTGTATGGGTCTCTACATGAGTCTATGGGTCTCTGTGTGAGACCATGCATCTATATGTGAGTCTATGGGTTTCTATGTGAGTCTATGGATTTATGGTCAGTCTATGGGTGTCTACGTGAGTCTTTGGATCTCTGTGTGAGTTTATGGATCTCTTTGTGAGTCTATGTGAGTGTATGGGTCTTTATGTGAGTGTATGAATCTCTATGTGAATCTTTGGGTTTATGTGAGTTCATGGGTCTCTGTGTGAGTCTATGGGTCTTCGTGTGAGTCTATGGGTCTCTGTGTAAGTATATGGGTCTCTATGTGAGTGTATGAGTCTCTATGTGAATCTTTGGGTTTATGTGAGTCTATGGGTCTCTGTGTGAGTCTATGGGTCTCTGTGTGAGTATACGGGTCTCTGTGTGAGTCTATGGGTCTCTGTGTGAGTCTATGGGTCTCTGAGTGAGTATACGGGTCTCTGTGTGAGTCTATGGGTCTCCGTGTGAGTCTATGGGTCTCTGTGTGAGTATACGAGTCTCTGTGTGAGTCTATGGGTCTCTGTGTGAGTATGGGTCTCTGTGTGAGTATACGGGTCTCTGTGTGAGTCTATGGGTCTCTGTGTGAGTCTATAGGTCTCTGTGTGAGTATACGGGTCTCTATGTGAGTGTATGGGTCTATGTGTGAGTATACGGGTCTCTGTGTGAGTCTATGGGTCTCTGTCTGAGTATACAGGTCTCTGTGTGAGTCTATGGGTCTCCGTGTGAGTCTATGGGTCTCTGTGTGAGTATACGGATCTCTGTGTGAGTCTATGGGTATCTGTGTGTGTCTTTGGGTCTCTGTGTGAGTCTATGTGTCTCTGTGTGAGGCTATGGGTCTCTGTGTGTGTCTATGGGTCTTTGTGTGACTCTATGGGTATCTGTGTGAATCTATGTGTCTCTGTGTGAGTCTATGGTTCTCTGTGTGAGTCTATGGTTCTCTGTGTGAGCCTACGGGTCTCTGTGTGAGTCTATGGGCCTCTCCGTGACTCTATGGATCTCTGTGTGAGTATACGGGTCTCTGTGTGAGTCTATGGGTCTTTGTGTGAGTCTATGGGTCTCTGTGTGTGTGTCTATGGGTCTCCGTGTGAGTCTATGGGTCTCCGTGTGAGTCTACGGGTCTCTGTGTGAGTCTATGGGTTTCTCCGTAACTCTATGGATCTCTGTGTGAGTCTATGGGTCTCCGTGTGAGTCTATGGGTCTCCGTGTGAGTCTATGGGTCTCTGTGTGAGTCTATGGGTCTTTGTGTGAGTATACCCGTCTCTGGGTGAGTCTATGGGTCCCTGTATGAGCCTACGGGTCTCTAGAGAAACCGGTTTGAACGCAGGCAGCGACTGAGACCAGGAGTCGAATCCAGGGTCTCAGCAGTGCTGGCTCGGTGTCTCTGACCTCTGGGCCACATCATTCACCCGTGAAGACCGATTAAAATAAAATAAAAACACGTGCCTATTTTTCTTCTTCTTCCTCTCTCCCTTGCGATTGCATTTTAATGTGCACGATTGGCGTTCCTTTGTCACGAGGTGAAGACATTTCCACACGAAGCTCTCACGGCGAGCAGTGCGTGTGACATCCCTTTTGTGCCGGAGGACGGCCGGTGGAAGTTGACATGACAGAACTACTTCTGAGATCCTCCTCAAACCTCAGCTTTGCCGAATTTCCCCTCGGCACAAACCGCCTCGCACGGCATGCAAACGAGGCTTCATCGCACGACGAATCAAATCCACGTGTCTCATTTGCGGAGCCAGGCTACAATGAATAAAAAGGGCTTGATAGCTCATCGAATTCCTCCGGTGTGAATACACATTTTCATTCTGATTCTGAATACAAGGACAGAGCACGTTTACATTTAATGTCGTGGTTATGTATGGGTCTCTGTGTGAGTCTGTGGGTCTCTGTGTGAGTCTATGGGTCTCTGTGTGTGAGTCTGTGGGTCTCTGTGTGAGTCTGTGGGTCTCTGTGTGTGAGTCTGTGGGTCTCTGTGTGTGAGTCTGTGGGTCTCTGTGTGAGTCTGTGGGTCTCTGTGTGTGAGTCTGTGGGTCTCTGTGTGAGTCTGTGGGTCTCTGTGTGTGAGTCTGTGGGTCTCTGTGTGAGTCTGTGGGTCTCTGTGTGAGTCTGTGGGTCTCTGTGTGAGTCTATGGGTCTCTGTGTGTGAGTCTGTGGGTCTCTGTGTGAGTCTGTGGGTCTCTGTGTGAGTCCGTGGGTCTCGGTGTGAATCTGTGGGTCTCTATGTGAGTCTGTGGGGTCTCCGTGTGAGTCTGTTGGTCTTTGTGTGAGTCCATGGGTCTCTGTGTGAGTCCGTGGGTCTCTATGTGAGTCTATGAGTCTCTGTGTCAGTCTGCGGGTTTTTATGTCAGTCTATGGTTCTTTGTGTGAGACTGCGGCTCTCTGTGTGAGTCTATGGAGCCAGGGTTTCAGGACCCGGGGTGACATTTAACAAATGTTAATATCAAGAATGATTTAGAGAGAGTCAGGCTGTTGAGCTAGACGCCATCGGTTTTGGCTGACACGCCCTGACAATGCAGCTGGCACGGAGTCCGCCAGACCGAGTGTCGTACACTTACACGCAGATTGTCACCCCCCCTGTCACCCGCCCTGTCACCCCCCTTGTCACCCCCCCCTGTCACCCCCCCTGTCACCCCCCCCTGTCACCCCCCCTGTCACCCCCCCTGTCACCCCCCCCCGGCTCCGCCCCTGGCTGCAGGGGTTGCTCTCAACTCTGGCGGCGGGACTGGAAGGAACCGCTTGGCTTAGGGGACTTCGCATTCGATCGAACGACCACTTAATCACACCCACGAATAGGTCTCGCGAACCCCCCCCCCCCCCTCCGTAGAATCAGAATATTTATTTATACTGGAGGAATCCGAAGTGCTATGAAGCTCTTTGTTTACACATGTCCAGAACGGCGAATTTAACAGACAATAACAACAATAATAGCAACAATAACGCATCCCAAATCTCACTCCCAATCTATCTCTCTCTCTCTCGCTCGTTCTCTTGGCCTGATCGTACACGACAAACAACGAACCCCAAACAACGAAACGAACACGACAAACAACGAAACGAACACGACAAACAACGAACCCCGCGAACACACCACCTGTAAATCATTACTGTCGCCTTTCCTAGCGGATGGATGGCGGTGTTGGCGGATGGGGATGCGGGGCAGGGAACGGAATCGTTGCGCAAGTGGCGTGATTTGGCGGACGATGATTCACTATGTAACAAGATTTCTGTTCCCGGGTAGTAAGTGTTATTTTCTAATTGCTTATGCCTAAAAAAGTATGGAAAAATGTCTCCTATTGTTCCCCGCAAACTTTGCTTGTGTCACCAGGACTCTACGTGAAGGAATGACACGAACGCACACCACGTGTTCTCATGCACACCACGCGTTCTCATGGACACCACGCGTTCTCATGAACACCACGCGTTCTCATGGACAATAGGTGGATTTAAAAATATCACTGTCCTGGTCACAAAAGCAAAGTTTATGGGGAACAATAAGAGCCATTTTCTGTACTTTTGAGGCATAAGCAATTGGAAAATAACACTTACTACACCCAGGAACAAAAACACGCTTTTTGTTACACAGTGTTATACGTCCGCGCCTCCTTGGCTGATATGCCCCAGCGGACCGTCCATCAGCCGGCGCTTGTCTGCATTTTTATCTGCCGTGGGCAGGGACCCGTGAAATTGTGGGGTGCCTTCATGGAAATTTGACTTGCCACTTGTAAGACACAACTGCTCTGGCTGGTTCTCGCTCTCTCGCTCGCTCTCTCTCTCGCTCTCTCTCTCGCTCTCACTCTCTCTTTGTTTACGATCAGAGGAAACAAGAGGATGTTCGGTGTAGTCGGCACCACTTTGCTTCGTTCATCATTTCGGGTTTTTTTTTTCCCAGTGCCTTGCTTTATGTAAACCCCCCCCCCCACCACCACCCCCTGTTTCAATGAAAGATGTCACGAAAGATTTAATTCCCCATTCACTCATTCCCCATTCACTCATTCTCTGTTCACTCATTCCCCGTTCACTCATTCCCCGTTCGCTCATTCACCGTTCACTCATTCCCCATTCGCTCATTCCCCGTTCACTCATTCTCTGTTCACTTATTCCCCATTCAATTCATTCCCCATTTACTTTTACTGTTTGTGACAAGCCCACCACAGTAATTTTTTTTCTCTCGCTGTGGTCGTCCCACCTGATGACGGAAGCTTGGGTTGCTTCCGAAACGTCGTGATTTAATTTGATCATTTCTAATTTGCATTCTTATTTTTCCTATTTCATTAAATTTTTTCACCTACGTGACTTTACCGAAAGAATCAAAGAACATGGATCCTTGCAGTCACGAAAACTTCAAATCTAGAATGGTAATGGATACTCATTGTGATGTATATATACACATTCATCATGGGTCCTGCCTAGCTCCTGTCAACATATAAGAACGGGGGAGTTTTACCCCTTCTGGCAATACAACAGTCGTGTTAAGATGTTAAAACACCAAACAGGAACCTTTTGCAAGGAATCATGCCATCGACATGCCATCGACATGCCATCGACATGCCATCGACATGCCATCGACATGCCATCGACATGCCATCGACATGCCATCTTCATGATTCCTTGTCATTGTCAACGTCGACTCAAAACTTTCGTGACTGCAGAAAATTCACATTCTATGGTTATTTCGGTAAAGCCACGTAGATATATTTTTTTTATTTAAATAAAATGTAAAAAATTAGATATTTTTTTAATCTACGTGAATTTTACCGAAAGAACCATAGAATATTGTTATAACGTCGATGACACGATTCCTCGCAAAAAAAGGTTTTCCGTTTGGTGTTTTAACATCTTAACGCAACTGTTTTATTGCCAGCAAGGATAAAACATGTGATTATATTTTATACATTCATTAACAACCCCCCACCCCAACTACTTCGCACGTGAAGGGCTCACAAGTGACGTCATCACATCGATCCCCTATCGATTTAAGGAGCGAAACAGGAGGATTTCTCCACCAATTTGGCTGCCGCCTGATGATGCTGGTTGTAATTACTGGCGAAACGTCGTACTCAGATTGTAAATGTTGTGGCTTGGCTCTCCAACACACAACCGGTGTGCTGTACTAGTATACTACACTATATACTACACTATACACTACACTATTACACTATACACTACTATACACTACACTATACACTACACTATATACCAAACTATACACTACACTATACACTACACTACTATACACTACTATACACTATACTATACACTACACTATACACTACTATATACACTACACTATACACTACACTATACACTACACTATACACTACACTACACACTACACTATATACCAAACTATACACTACACTATACACTACACTACTATACACTACTATACACTACACTATACACTACTATATACACTACACTATACACTACACTATACACTACTATACACTACACTATACACTGCTATACACTACACTATACACTGCTATACACTACTATACACTACACTATACACTACACTATACACTACACTACTGTACACTACACTATACAGGACACTATACACTACACTATACACTACTATACACTACACTATATACTACACTATACACTACACTATACACTACACTACTATACACTTCACTACTATACACTACACTATATACTACACTATATACTACACTATACACTACACTATATACTACACTACTATACACTTCACTACTATACACTACACTATATACTACACTATACACTACACTATACCCTACACGACTATACACTACACTATACACTACACTATATACTACACTACTATACACTTCACTACTATACACTACACTATATACTACACTATATACTACACTATACACTACCCTATACACTACACTACTATACACTTCACTACTATACACTACACTATATACTACACTATATACTACACTATACACTACACTATATACTACACTACTATACACTTCACTACTATACACTACACTATATACTACACTATACACTACACTATACCCTACACGACTATACACTACACTATACACTACACTATATACTACACTACTATACACTTCACTACTATACACTACACTATATACTACACTATACACTACACTATACACTACACGACTATACACTTTACTACTATACACTACACTATATACTACACTATATACTACACTATACACTACACTATACACTACACTATACACTACACTATATGCTACACTATATACTACACTATACACTACACTATACACTACACTATACACTACACGACTATACACTACTGTACACTACACTACTATACACTACACTATACACTACACTATACACTACACTATACACTACACTATACACCAGTGCTGTACTAGTAACGAATTAGCCACGTTCTGTTTACGTGACAAACCTGACTGATTGGCCGTGTCGGGTGGTGGAGGGTTTAATGACACATGTATATATTTACGCGATTTATCCCCAAAAAACAATATAATGGGACGTTATAATGTGCACGGTCCCCCTGTAGACTTCAAATTATCCCCCGTTAATAACACAACAACAACCCCTCACGAATTCTCTCTCTCCCTCTCTGTATTTTTAATCCCCAGTTGATGAATGGAGATTGCGTCGGAGGCAGCGCGCATGACGCGTGTCCATTTTAATTAAAAGCTGCGAGAGAGAGAGAGAGAGGGGACGACTCAGAGAGAGAGGATGACTCAGAGAGAGAGGATGACTCAGAGAGAGAGGATGACTCAGAGAGAGAGAGAGGACGACTCAGAGAGGGGAACGACTCAGAGAGAGAGGATGACTCAGAGAGAGAGAGAGAGGATGACTCAGAGAGAGAGGATGACTCAGAGAGAGAGAGGACGACTCAGAGAGAGAGAGAGAGAGGAGACTCAGAGAGAAAGAGAACGACTCAGAGAGAGAGGACGACTCAGAGAGAGAGAGGACGACTCAGAGAGAGAGAGGACGACTCAGAGAGAGAGGACGACTCAGAGAGAGAGGACGACTCAGAGAGAGGACGACTCAGAGAGAGAGGACGACTCAGAGAGAGAGGACGACTCAGAGAGAGAGAGAGGACGACTCAGAGAGAGAGAGGACGACTCAGAGAGAGAGGACGACTCAGAGAGAGGACGACTCAGAGAGAGAGAGGACGACTCAGAGAGAGAGAGGACGACTCAGAGAGAAAGGACGACTCAGAGAGAGAGGAGACTCAGAGAGAGAGAGGACGACTCAGAGAGAGAGGACGACTCAGAGAGAGGACGACTCAGAGAGAGAGAGAGAGGACGACTCAGAGAGAAAGAGAGGACGTCTCAGAGAGAGCGAGAGAGGACGACTCAGAGAGAGAGAGAGAGGAAGACTCAGAGAGAGAGAGAGAGAGGACGACTCAGAGAGAGAGAGAGGAAGACTCAGAGAGAGAGAGAGAGATGACGACTCAGAGATTGAGGACGACTCAGAGAAAGAGAGAGAGGTGTGGTGAGGATGTTAGTCCGAAGCCTCCTTCATTCGCATCACTTGGCAGGCTCTCGCTGACACGTTGCCTGAACGTAAACGCTGCATCGTAAACACTCCACCGCCACCTCCACTCCTTCAGAGGAGGAAAGGGACGCACGGGACACTCTGGATTAACAATTCTAAAATTGCATACTCTTTGGTTTTGATTTAAAGCTTTCGTGACTGCAGCGATTCATATTCTTGGTTCTTTCGGTAAACTCACGTTGAAGGGAAACAATAAAATAATAAACAATGATAAACAAACCGCCACTTCTTTCAAATGTTCTTGCCGTTGGTTTTCACACTTGATGATGACTGCTTGTGCTGCAGTCGAAACGTCGTGAGAATTGTATTGTTTTATATATATTTCATTATTTTATTGTTTCCCTTCAACGTGACTTTACCGAAAAGAACCAAGAATGTATAATACTCTTTCGTTCTTTCGGTAAAGTCACGTGGTTAGAAGTAAAATCAAACAAGACAAATCACGCCTTTTCGATCGCAACGCAAGCGGTCGTCATCAGGCAAAGGAGTCAGCCTCTAAAGGCTGACTCCACGTGACTTTACCGAAAGAACCAAAGAGTATGGATTCCTGCAGTCACGAAAGCTTCAAATCTGAAAGTGCATCTTTAATCTGCTGCTACGCATCCATACGGACGAAGAATGCCATGCAAGTGTAATGATGGCTTCAACGCGCTTGTCTTGGGAAGGCTTTCTTTAGTGAAGAGCCACGTGCTCACAGTCGGACAGGTGGTGGCCCACACTGCAACAGCCCCGAGTCTCCCGCGTATCTCCCTTTTATACGGTCCGAGGCCACGCACCCATTCCCGAACCTTCTCGCTGGTTCTAGACCGCTCGCTCCACCAGCAAACTCTACCATCCTCTTCTTTCACCTTGCCACGCTCCTATACTCGATCATTCCCGTAGCCACTAGTCCCTTCGCACTGCAGGCTGACTGCCCTGTCATTACCTCCCGTGGCCACTAGTCCATTCGTACTGCAAGCTGACTGCCCTGTCATTACCTCCCGTGGCCACTAGTCCATTCACACTGCAGGCTGACTGCCCTGTCATTACCTCCCGTGGCCACTAGTCCATTCACACTGCAGGCTGACTGCCCTGTCATTACCTCCCGTGGCCACTAGTCCATTCACACTGCAGGCTGACTGCCCTGTCATTACCTCCCGTGGCCACTAGTCCCTTCGCACTGCAGGCTGACTGCCCTGTCATTACCTCCCGTGGCCACTAGTCCATTCACACTGCAGGCTGACTGCCCTGTCATTACCTCCCGTGGCCACTAGTCCATTCGTACTGCAAGCTGACTCCCCTGTCATTACCTCCGATGGCCACTAGTCCATTCCAACACACAACCGGTTAGTGCTATATAGTATACACTATATACACTACACTATACACTACACTATACACTACACTATAAACTACACCATACACTACACTATATACACCATACACTACACTATACACTAGACTATAATTGTTAATGTAGTAGTGGGTATACTCTCCAACACACAACCAGTTAGTGCTGTACAATAAACACTATACACTGCATTATACACTACACTATATACACTACACTATACACTACACTGTAATTGTTAATGTAGTAACGGATTGGCATCTGCTCGCCATGACGGCACCTGAGCTACTGTGGCCACTCAGCGAATTTTCATTATTTCTTGAACCTCGGGGGTTCAGGAGGTAACTAAATAAATAATCTCCCCCCCCATTTGCCCTGCGTCGAGAGCTCCCTTCTCGGTACCCACTGCCCCCCCCCCTGCCTCCCCACCCCCACCTACCCCCACCTACTCCCCCCCCCCACCTACCCCCCACCTAGCCCCCCACTTACCCCCCACCTACAACCACATCTACCCCCCCCCCCACCAACCCACCCTACCTACCCCCCACCTACCCTCACCCCACCTACCCCACCTGCCTACCCCCCACCTACCTACCCCCCACCTACCCTCACCCCGCCTACCCCCCACCCACCCACCCCACCTAACCCCCACCTACCCCCCTCCCCACCTACAAAACCACCTAGCGCCCACCTATTCCCTCCACCTACCCCCCACCTACCCCACCTACCCCCACCTACCCCCCCACCTACCCCCCTACCCCCCTACCCCACCCACCTACCCCCCCTCCCCCCCCTCCACCCCCCTCCACCCCCCTCCACCCCCCCCTCCACCCCCTGTGGAGGCGACACGTGTCGGCCGAGGCGGTCCGGCGAGACACTCAGCACCGATGGATGAACGGGAGGAGCAAATTGAAGCCCCCCCCACCGCTGATTAAGTGGCAATAATTACTTAAGCGGCTGGGGCGTAGGCGGGCAGCGGTGGTGGGGGCCCAATAATTTAAATATAATAATGATGATGATGATATATTTCACTTTGTATTTTATTACTTCATTTTTGCTCGGCTGTGCGAAGTTAATTAGCGCGCGCGTGCGCGTGCGTGCGCGTGCATGCGCGCGCGCGCGCGATAAATGTCGACATTTGTCTTCGTCATGGCACGCGCGGTGACCCGGTGGTTTTTCGACAACAACAACAATAAAAACAAAACACGTGGCAACGCCGATTTCGTGATGCGAAATAGTCCACGCGGGGTTTTGTTGTTGTTGTGTTTATTGGGATGCAATTGTGAACGGCGGCCACATCAGAGACTGGTAGGGCGGATTTTCGTCTTGACCCACCCTACCCCCCATGGGGGATGCCGAGGTGCCCTTTCTCGTGGCCGTGTGCGTGAGAAACATGTGGCAGGATTTTTTTTTATATATATACATTCTTTTAGAAGTGCAATCATCGAAAACACAAGTCAAGCACGTGGCAACGTTAGCACACAACTTATTTCGTCTCGTTAAAGCTCCTATGAATAATACAATTAGTAAGGTTTGTCACGTAAACAGAACATGCCAATTCGTTACTCACCCCCCCCCCCAAAAATAATCCTGTATTATGGATGATATTGGTCGCGAGAGCCTACGTGTTAAACTGACTAAACCCTCTTCTTTGGTTCTTTCGGGTAAAGTCACGTAGAATGAGAATGAAATAATAAATTAATAAAATTAAATAACACAATAAAATTCTCACGACGTTATTTTACTTTATAAATTTATTATTTTATTCTCATTCTACGTGACTTTACCGAAAGAACCAAAGAAGATGAATCCTTGCAGTCACGAAAGCTTTAAATTGACTAAACCCTGTGTGGTTATTATGAACATTGTACATCTTTTTTTTGTTAACGATTAAGAAGCAAAGGGTGGTACAAGGCTCCATCAAAGGTTCAGAACCACTGCATGAGTACCATCTCATCGGTATTATAATCATCATCATCGGATTCACTGCCGCTCAAAGACTCAGTAATCCCCTGCAAGGCGCGTGTGGTGCAAGTTCAGAAATGGCTCGTGTGAGTGCGTGCGTGTGTGCTGCTCGGCATTTGAAAGCATGCAGACTCAGAACCGGTTAAATTCAATGTGGAAACGCGAGTCTCTGCCACCACCCCCAGCCACCCACTCCCGCGTATGAGAATGCGACAAATGGCCACGAGTGAAAACGCAGCGATGTCCCTCTGGCTTCTAGTAACTGCTTCACTGAGGGAGGGAGGGAGTGGAGGTGAGAGAAGGAGGGAGAGAGTGGAGTGGAGAGATGGAGGGAGGGAGGGATTGGAGGTGAGAGAGGGAGGGAGAGAGTGGAGGGAGTGGAGTGGGGAGATGGAGGGAGGGAGGGATTGGAGGTGAGAGAGGGAGGGAGAGAGTGGAGGGAGTGGAGTGGGGAGATGGAGGAAGGGAGGGATTGGGAGGTGAGGGAGGGAGAGAGTGGAGGGAGTAGAGTGGAGAGATGGAGGGAGGGAGGGATTGGAGGTGAGAGAGGGAGGGAGAGGGTGGAGGGAGTGGAGTGGGGAGATGGAGGGAGGGAGGGATTGGAGGTGAGGGAGGGAGAGAGTGGAGGGAGTGGAGTGGGGAAATGGAGGGAGGGATTGGAGGGAGTGGAGGTGAGAGAGGGAGGGAGAGAGTGGAGGGAGTGGAGTGGGGAGATGGAGGGAGGGAGTGGAGGTGAGGGAGGGAGGGAGAGGGTGGAGGGAGTGGAGTGGGGAGATGGAGGGAGGGATTGGAGGTGAGGGAGGGAGAGAGTAGAGGGAGTGGAGTGGGGAGATGGAGGGAGGGATTGGAGGGAGTGGAGTGGGGAGATGGAGGGAGGGAGTGGAGGTGAGGGAGGGAGTGGAGGTGAGGGAGAGAGAGAGGGAGGGATATTTAGAGACGGGGAGGGTAGTGGGGTGCATTTTTTTGCGAACAACAGCCATATCAGACAATGAGCGCCTTCTAATCGGCATAATAATCATCATAGGATTCACTGCGGCTCAAAGACTCAGCAGTCCCTGCAATGCGCGTGTGGTGCAACTTAAGGGATGCCTCGTGTGAGTGCGTGCGTGCGTGTGCTGCTCGGCATTCGAAGGCCTGAAGAATCTGTGATTTCGACTACGGTGTGTTTATCAGTGACGGCAGAGTTCCATATCCGGACGGCAGAGTCGAAGAATCATAATTTGTAATTCATACTGGAGAAATCCGATGAGCTATAAAGCTCCTTTTTCAGCGATGTCCAGTCGGGGTGGGTAATAACGTTACAAACAACCCCACGATCGGAGTGCAGAGTTCAATGAAAGGTAAACAAATAACCCAAACACAAACAAAGACAACACTGAACCATCCCCAGCCTACCGGGCAAAGCCCACTGTGGTATATTAAATAATTTTTCACAAGCGACCTGGCCACCAAAAATGATAAGCTCAGCAAAGTGGCTGTCATAATTTGGAACATTTATAGCAGCGAAAAAAACCTCAAAAGTATAATCGCGTGTTGCTAAATGTGGAGGGACGAACCGGGGGACGAGGAGAAAAAAATCCACGTGACCACGGGGAGAGAGAGAGAGACACGCAAACTCCAAATATACAGCAGCAGCAGGCGTCAGGGTCCAGGATCGAACCCACGACCTCCTGCACACCAGGCGAGGTAGTTAACATCTCCTAGCCACCGTGATGATAATGAGAGAGAGAGACACGCAAACTCAAAATATACAGCAGCAGGCGTCAGGGTCGGGATCGAACCCACGACCTCCTGCACACCAGGCGAGGGAGTTAACATCTCCTAGCCACCGTGATGATGATGAGAGAGAGACACCGCAAACTCCAAATATACAGGAGCAGCAGGCGTCAGGGTCCAGGATCGAACCCACGACCTCCTGTACACCAGGCGAGGTAGTTAACATCTCATAGCCACCGTGATGATGATGAGAGAGACACGCAAACTCCAAATATACAGCAGCAGGCGTCAGGGTCGGGATCGAACCCACGACCTCCTGCATACCAGGCGAGGTAGTCAACATCTCCTAGCCACCGTGATGATGATGAGAGAGAGAGTTAGAGAGAGACACGCAAACTCCAAATATACAGCAGCAGCAGGCGTCAGGGTCGGGATCTAATCCACGACCTCCTGTGCACCAGGCGAGGTAGTCAACATCTCCTAGCCACCGTGATGATGATGAGAGAGAGAGACACGCAAACTCAAAATATACAGCAGCAGGCGTCAGGGTCGGGATCTAATCCACGACCTCCTGTGCACCAGGCGAGGTAGTCAACATCTCCTAGCCACCGTGATGATGATGAGAGAGAGAGACACCGCAAACTCCAAATATACAGCAGCAGCAGCAGACGTCAGGGTCGGGATCGAACCCACGACCTCCTGTGCACCAGGCGAGGTAGTTAACATCTCCTAGCCACCGTGATGATGATGAGAGAGAGAGAGGCACCCAAACTCCAAATATACAGCAGCAGCAGGCGTCAGGGTCGGGATCGAACCCACGACCTCCTGTGCACCAGGCGAGGTAGTCAACATCTCCTAGCCACCGTGATGATGATGAGAGAGAGAGACACGCAAACTCCAAATATACAGCAGCAGGCGTCAGGGTCGGGATCGAACCCACGACCTCCTGTGTACCAGGAGAGGTAGTTAACATCTCCACGTGCGGCGTCGCCACCGCCGCCTTCTGGTGGATGTGTGGCATTGTCGTCATCGTCATCAGCAGAAGCAGAGACTCAAGACGACAGTGGTTGTCCTGCTGACCCCCCCCAACCTCCTGTCTACCCCCCCCCTGACCCCCCCCCCCCACGCTCCTGTCCCCCCCCCTGACCCCACGCTCCTGTCCCCCCCCCTGACCCCCCAGAGATGCCCAGCCCCTCCAGCCACCGCGTGTCGTGCGGCCACCACTCCCCGCTCGTCCAGACGGCGGTGTGGAGCCACAAATACTGCGGTCTGTCTGGGGCCCACCTCGTCCTGCTCGACAGCGACGAGGTGACCACCAGCACCTTCGCTACTCCTGCGGCTGCTGATGCTGCTGCTGATGATGATGCTACTGATGCTGCTGATGCTGCTGATGCTGCTCCTGCTGATGCTGCTGCTACTGATACTGCTACTGCTGATGTTGCTATTGCTGATGTTGCTACTGATGCTGCTGCTGCTACTGCTGATGCTGCTACTGAAACTGCTACTCCTGCTGCTACTGCTGTGGCTACTGATGCTGCTACTGATGCTGCTACTCTTGCTGCTACTCCTGCGGCTGCTGATGTTGCTACTGATGCTGCTGCTAATGCCGCTACTGCTGATGCTGCTACTGATACTGCTACTCCTGCTGCTACTGCTGTGGCTACTGATGCTGCTGATGTTGCTACTGATGCTGCTACTGCTGATGCTGCTACTGCTGATGCTACTCCTGCTGCTACTGCTGTGGCTACTGATGCTGCTGATGCTGCTACTGATTCTGCTACTCTTGCTGCTACTGCTGTGGCTACTGATGCTGCTGATGCTGCTGATGTTACTGATGTTGCTACTGCTGCTGCTCCTATAGTTACTGCTGCTGCTATTGATGCTGCTGTTGCTCCTGTTGCTACTACTGCTGCTGCTTCGACTGCTACTACTGATGCTGCTGCTACAACTGCTGCTACTGATACTGCTACTACTGCTGCTACTGCTGCTACTGATACTGCTGCTGCTGCTACTGCTGCTACTACTTACTCCTCCTGCTACTGCTGCGAGCTGGCGAGGGGGCATTTGCATGCAAACGGATGGGCGGTGCTTTGCCTTCCCACCGGACCTCAGATCAATTAATTACCGGATAGGGCATCCAGCCGGAATGAATTCCGGGTTTGCTCGGCAACGGGAGGAATAGATTTGAATGATAAATAATGTTAAGAAATTAGTTTTGTGGCAGGCCTATATTTGGAGTGATTGCGTGTGGCCGCTGCGCCAAGGACGTGATTAATCGCGTGACAGATTGAACGGTGCATTGTGTGGATTCGCATGGAGTCAGAATCAGAATATTTATTTATTCTGGAAGTTTTCCGATGGTGCCATGAAGCTCTTTTAGTTGTTTTATTCTAAATCACGCGGTGATTGGATACGTGGCTGGTGTGACAAGGCATTATTAGTTCATCGCGGTCCGCATTGAATGACACGTGAAATTATCGTGCCCACACACACACACATATTGTGTGTATATATTGGAGCGATCTCTTTGCCCAATTGAGGAATAACGGGAACGAGATTTGGTCAAGAAGCGATAGCGATTTTTTTTCGTGTATCTATGAAGAAATAACAAAGTCAATAAGTAATATTTTTTTTTAAAACTTTTTTTTTAAAAACAGGCTTTAATGAAATGTACCGTACTAGTAACGTAAGAACTCCACAACTCCAGGAAGTGGCCCCGAAGCTTGCCACAACATAAGGGGGACCGTGGGCAATTACAGCCAACGTCAGTTGACAGTGGACAATTAGACCCAAGCCGAAACATAACATATAAAAAAATAACGTTTAAAAATATATATACTTTAATTTTTAATGATATAATATAGTATTGTCATCGGTATGACATAAGTATACCAAGTTTGCAGTCGATCACACACTGGGAAGCGGGTTAAAATTGAGTTACAAGATTTGACGAAACAACAACAACAGACAGAGTGAGTTAAATAAAAGCGTGTAATGTAATAAAAAAGCAAAAATCATCCGTAACGTGATTGGTCAGTCGGTCTGTCCAGGGATTCCATCTGTGCTGCATGCCATAGAGAAGGAGGAGGGGGGGGGTCATAATGGGTCACTTGTCATGCGGAGTGAGTGAGTGAGTGTGCGTGTGTGCACGCTCTAGGTCGACTCAGCCTCAAATGAGTACCACGGCGCGGTGTGTGGTCAACGTCGCCACTGTGGGGAGACAAAGGCGGCCGGGCGTGGTGCTGGCCACCCACCCCCCTCGTGCGCCGTGGCGGCCTTCATAGGTGCCGCTGGCGAACAGCACTCGCCCCAACAGTCTGTTCAGGCTACACGGCGGGATCTGTGTCTTCTTCTTCTTCTTGCAGTTGTATGCACGTCACAGTGTTGTTACGTCTTCGTTACTAGTGTACTGATTCAGACAGAATCACTACACTACTAGTGTAGTGATTACACTACTAGTGTAGCGTCAACGATTCAGACAGAGAGAGAGCTTATAGGAGGCACCTTCTTTATGAACAACTCTCACGGTCTCGCCCGCACACTCCCCACCGTAGCTCAGCCCGGCCTGTACACGACGCCCTGGCTGTCCAACACTGACGGCGCTGACCGGGATAGCCAACTTCTCTCCCTCGTAGCGAAACACCCAGCGGTTGACGTTCAGCGACGACTGCTCACGCCTACACGACAGCCACGACGAGACGAGTCCACTCCCAGAACCGGCAGCCTCGAGCTCCCCCTCCTTTTCTGCTACCCCAGCGTGGCCCCGGCTCCGCCCCGACCGCGCGCCCCCATCCCTTCCTGAACCCGCCAGCAGCAGATTCCAGGGGCCACCAGACGGGGTCCTCCGTGACCCTTGCCCCGAGTTCCTCCGCCAGTGCTCAGGCTCGCCGGCGCGTGCGCCGCCAAGATCCCCCGCAGTTACCGCCGCTGTCCACCAGCCGGCGCCATGACACTAGAAGCGATTTGAAGCTTTCGTGACTGCGAGGATTCACCTTCGTTGGTTCTTTCGGTAAAGTCACCACGTAGAATGAGAATGAAAGGATGAAGTAAGACAATAAAAATTCTCACGAGTGTTTCGGCCACAACACAAGCGGGCCCTCCTCAGGTGAAGAAATGGGTCACTCGGGCTCTGTCTCCTGGATAGACCTGTTTCTTCACCTGAGGAAGGCCGCTTGCGTTGTGGCCAAAACGTCGTGAGAATTTTATTGTCTCACTTTCTATTTTATTCTCATTCTACGTGACTTTACCGAAAGAACCAACGAAGATACACTAGACGTGTTTTAACGTGATTCGTTAGAAATGAAGCCGATGCGAGTTTAAAAAAAAAAAACAGATTGCACGTCGGGTAGTTTCGCGAACGTGCAGAACCGCGAGGCGGTAAAACATCTGCGGCGTGCGCCGGGGTCAAGGACACTGCCGGGGTCGGGGGGGAGACGAGTGGGGGGGGGGGGGTCTCCCTCGCTGTACGCGGAGTTCGCTTTGTGCAATTTAGCGCTGTGTTATGCGGCTGTAACCCTGTGTCTACCCAACTGTTCGCAATGGATGAGTTCGATGGGTTTCTCTGTGCGAGTCGATGGGTCTCTGTGGGACAATCCGCGCAGAGTGACAGCACCCCCCCCCCATCATCGTCATTGTGCTGCTGTCAAACGCCCAATGATTTCCGGTGGCGTGGTGGTTGCTTATTGGCGAAAGTGGCCCACCCTCTGAAAATGTGTTAACACACTGAACTACATTATACACTACTGTACACTACATTATACACGACTGTACACTATAAGTAACACTAATATACACTACATTATACAATACTATACACTACATTATACACTACTGTACACTATAAGTAACACTAATATACACTACATTATACAATACTTTACACTACATTATACACTACTGTACACTATAAGTAACACTAATATTCACTACATTATACACTACTATACACTACACTATACACTACTATACACTACACTGTAAACTAATATAAACTACTCTACACTATACAACACACCACACACTACTATACACTATACACTACACTTTACCCTCTACTATACTATTCACTACACTAAACCCTCTACTATACACTACACTATACACTACACTATACACTACACTATATACTACACTATACACTACACTATACACTACTATACACGACACTATACACTATACACTACTATACACTACACCATAGACTACTGTACACTACACCATACACTACTATACACTACACTATACACTACAATACACTACTATACACTACGCTAGACAATACACCACACACTACTCTACACTATACCCTATACTATACACTACTACACTACACTATACAGTACTATACACTACACTATACAGTACTATGCACTACACTATACATTACTATACACTACACTATACACTACACTATACACTACTATACACTACACTATACACTGCACTATACACTACTATACACTACACTATACACTGCACTATACACTACTATACCCTCTACCATACACTACTATACACTACACTATACACTGCACAATACACTACTATACACTACACTATACACTACTATACACTACACTATGCACTGCACTATACACTACTATACACTACACTATACACTGCACTATACACTACTATACACTACACTATACACTGCACTATACACTACTATACACTGCACAATACACTTCACTATACACTGCACTATACACTACTATACACTACACTATACACTGCACTATACACTACTATACACTACACTATACACTGCACTATACACTACTATACACTACACTATACACTGCACTATACACTACTATACACTGCACAATACACTACACTATACACTGCACTATACACTACTATACACTACATTATGCACTACACTATACATTACTATACACTACACTATACCCTCTACTATACACTACACTATACACTACAATATACTGTACCCTCTACTATAAACTACACTACACTAAGCACTACACTAAGCACTACACTATGCACTACTATGCACTACACTGTACACTACTATGCACTACACTATGCACTACACTATACACTACACTATACACTACTGTACACTACTACACTACACTATACACTACCACACTATGCACTACACAATACACTACTATACACACTACTATACACTACACTATACACTACTATACACTACTACACTATACACTACACTATACACTACACTATACACTAGGGCCCTCCTCACTCACACTACTGGTGATGTCTTACCGGCGAAAGTGGTCACGCGCACCCTCCGCCTCTGAGCGAGTGAAGACCACCGACACTGAGCCTACAGCGCCGCCACTGGACCTTGTTGAGTCATCCGCTCGGACGCCAGGCCGCGTCGTGCGGCTCGCGGAACGATTAAAGCTCGCCGTGGTGGCTATGAGATGTTGACTACCTCGCCTGGTGTGCAGGAGGTCGTGGGTTCGATCCCGACCCTGACGCCTGCAGCTGTATATTTGGAGTTTGCGTGTCTCTCTCTCATCATCATCACGGTGGCTAGGAGATGTTGACTACCTCGTTTAGTGTACAGGAGGTCGTGGATTCGATCCCGATCCTGACGCCTGCTGCTGTATATTTGGAGTTTGCGTGTCTCTCTCTCTCATCATCATCACGGTGGCTAGGAGATGTTCACTACCTCGCTTAGTGTGCAGGAGGTCGTGGGTTCGATCTCAACCCTGACGCCTGCTGTATATCGTGTCGTAACCCTCCACCACCCGACACAGCCAATTAGTAAACGATTTGTCACGTAAACAAAACGCCAATTAGTGTTGGAGAGTCAATTGTAAATGTTGTGGATTTACTCTCCAACACACCGGTGGGCTGAAGTAGTATATTGCACTACACACTACACTACACACCACACTATACACTATACTATACACTATACAATACACTACACATTTCACTAGACACCACACTATACACTACACTATACACTACACTATACACTACACTACACACTATACTCGTAACTAAATTGGCGTGTTTGTTTACGTGGCAAATCCCTTACTGATTGGCTGTGTCGGGTGGTGGAGGGCTACGGCACGACATTTTTTCTTAGGCGACCTAACCCAAAAACCTTTATTGTGAAATCGATGTAATGATGTGTAATCGCGTATCTAATCGTGATTTCGGGAAATTTGACGCGCGAGACTGCTTGCGGTTACGCATCGGGGTTATATAGTACTCGTTTAAGGCTGAGTGGACCTAGGGGTAGGCGCAGAAACTCCGGTTCAGATATTCGTCGCCGGTGTTGGCCGTGAGCAGGAATCGAACTCGGTTGTAGACAGTGCGCTAACCACTTGCACCATCGCTCCCCCCCCCACCTCCCACCGACACACAAAGCCAAAGATCCTCCGCATAGCCTCGACAGAGTTTTGGGGCAAGTGCAGTGAGCAATCAACTACCCACACACACACACACGCGGGAGGTCACGTGCACCCGGGGTGGGGAGGTCACGTGTACCCGGGGTCGGGAGGTCACGTGTACCCGGGGTCGGGAGGTCACGCACCCGCGGTCAGGTCACACACACGCGGGAGGTCACGCACCCGGGGTCAGGAGGTCACGTGTACCCGGGGTCGGGAGGTCACGTGTACCCGGGGTCTGGAGGTCACGTGTACCCGGGGTCGGGAGGTCACGTATACCCGGGGTCGGGAGGTCACGGTTTCCACACCACACAGCTCACCAGCGAGCCCAGCACAACTATACTCGGCTGAACACGTGCATGCTCATGATGACAATAACGGTGATCGCCATGATAGTGATGATAGCAATGGTGATGATGACGATGATAATCAAGATAATAACGATAATGATGATGATGATAACGATGCTGACGATAACGATGATAGCGACGATGATAACGATGATAATGACGACGATAACGATTTTGATGATAACGATGATGACAACGATAACTGTGATTATAACGATGACGACGATAATGACGACGATGACGACGATGATGACGATTATAACGACGACGATAACGATTTTGATGATAACGATGATGACAACGATAACTGTGATTATAACGATGACGACGATAATGACGACGATGACGACGATGATGACGATTATTACGACGACGATAACGATTTTGATGATAACGATGATGACAACGATAATTGTGATTATAACGATGACGACGACGATAATGACGACGATGATGACGACGACGATGACGACGACGATGACGACGATTGTTGACACGGGCACGTGCAGGTGAACCCGTGGATCGCGCCGGACGGCTCCGAAGACCCGGACGAGCCCCGGGGTCTGCGACGGACCGTGAGTGTCCCCTCGGAGCGCCAATTCCCGGAGTACCTCCTGCCCCAGCACGCCGGTGGGTACCGCGGGCTGACAATCCTAGTCAAGAGCCCTATGGCTCACAGGGTTATCTGTATGTCCATGTACAGGGTAGTCCCCGACTTACGATGGAGATGCGTTACAACGACCCCTTCGCAAGTCGAAAATATCGTAAGTCGAAGATGGCCTGGCCTACCCAGGAGTCTTAAAGGACGGTGGTAATTTAGCAAAACAGAGCGATTTTCAGTACCGTGCCGTATAAACCATACACTGTGTGCATTTATTAATTACAATAATGTATTGCACAGTAAAATGTTCAGTAAATTAAAAAAACAAGGTAAATACTTAGCCTACCTATATGAACTGCAATTTAATAGAAAGGCGGGAGACGCGTACATCCCGGCAGCGTCCCAATCGTACAGTCTCGTAGTACCTCGTACGCTGCTGCGTTTGCCTGCCGCGCGAAATTTAAAATATCTTACAATTTTGTCGTTTCGCTATCGTAAGATCGAAATATCGTAAGTCGGGGACCGTCGTAAGTCGGGGACTATCTCCATACATATAAAAGGCAAAGTTAAATTTTGATTTAAAGCTTTCGTGACTGCAGTAATTCATATTCTTAGTTTTTTCGGTAAAGTCACGTTGAAGAGAAACAACAACGTGACTTTACCGAAAAAACTAAGAATATAAAGGCAAAGTTGTGAATGTGTGTCTGTTCAAAATGTTTAGCGTACTTCCCGACATGCAACAAACTTGAAATTTGCCATGTGGGTACTTTCCAGATTTTACACCATGCAAAAATTATAAAAATACACTTTTGTTTTTTTTGGGGGCGGGGGGGGGGGGCTCAATAATGTAGTTGTTTTTTTTGCACGGCAAGTGAGCTGTGACGTCACATCTGTCATGTGACCCGCGCACGTGGAAGCGTAACGCATTGTAGTGTAGCGGTTAGCGCGCTGTGTATGTGTCTGTGTGTATGTCTGTCTGTGTGTATGTGTGTGTGTATCTGTCTGTGTGTGTATGTGTCTGTGTGTATGTGTGTGTGTATGTGTGTGTGGAAGCGTAACGCATTGTAGCGTAGCGGTTAGCGCTACGCTGCGCTACGAACCCGGCGACCCGAGTTCGATTCCCCGCTCACGGCCACCACCGGTGAGGATTATTTAAATCGGTCCTGGGCCTCCCCTAGGTCGACTCAGCCACAAACGAGTAACTCGTGTGGTGTGTCAACGTCGCCACTGGGGAGACAAAGGCGGCCGGGCGTGGTGAATCCAAGTCCCGGGTGAAGCCGGGTAGTAAAGCTAGTTGTAATATATTTGGAGATAAAAGGTGAATGTGTGTCTGTTCGAAATATTTAGCATACTTCCCGACATGCAACATATTTGGCATGTGGCTAGTTCCCAGACTGTACACAATGCCCAAAAGTATAAAAATTTACTTTTATATTTTTTTTGGGGGGGGGGAACGCAATCAAGGATATATTTTGAACGCAAGTGAGCGGTGACGTCACATCTCTGTCATGTCACCCGCATGCGGCAGCGTGACGCAGTGTGCCTGCTGACGTCACGCCCCTGTATCCCGAATAATGGATATAATTTACTAGGCTACAAAATTTTAATTCGCCATGTGGCTAGCTCCCACACTGTACGCAATGTAAAACGATTAAAAATAGACTTTTGAACTTTGGGGTGGGGGGGTGGATCATGCAGTGCGTGGCGTCAACCAGCACAGGACTGGTGAGAATCGATATCGGGTTTGTGGTATCGATTAAACAGGAATAGGCCGATTCTAAAGAAATCTGCAATCGTCGATTCCATTGCTCGATTTAAAGAATCGAATCTTGGCGCGCGAGCGTATGCTTTTATTTCCACCGCGCGTTGGGTTTTATTTTAATAAATGAAACTGAAACATCCAACAACACTGGGCCTCCCCTAGGTCCACTCGGCCTCAAATGAGTCCTTGCTGCGGTGTGTAAACGTCGCTACTGGGGAGACAAAGGCGGTCGGGCGTGCTGCTGGCCATGGTGGCAAAATGTTAACAACCTCGCCTGGTGTACAGGAGGTCGTGGGTTCGATCCCGACCCCTGACGCCTGCTGCTGTATATTTGGAGTTTGCGTGTCTCTCTCTCATCATCATCACGGTGGCTAGGAGATGTTGACTACTTCGCCTGGTGTACAGGAGGTCGTGGGTTCGATCCCGACCCCTGACGCCTGCTGCTGTATATTTGGAGTTTGCGTGTCTCTTTCTCTCTCTGTCCCTCCACGCTTAGAATCAACATCACCACGCGTTGAGAGTATTTGTCCGCTGTTTTAAATTTCCACGTGGTGAGGATGACGATTGCCAGTGTCGCGTCTCTGGTCCTGCCAAAGGCAACCGCAGGCGGGACTCGAAATTTTATGAATCTAGGAGAGCAAAACCTGGAAAAGCAGTTGCGAGTAGCAGCAACATCGTCAATAGCCGGCTAACATCATCACACGCCTCGCCCAAAGAGAAAGCAGTTCCAGCCCATCGCATTAGGGGCCGAGTTAATTAAATGTTTTGACCAAATATAAACGGGCTAATTTTTAAGTCGATCATTTTTCTTTGGTTAGGCCCGCGAAAGATGTTTTATAAATATCCAAATGGCCAAAAAATAAAACAACAAAAATCACGACGTTTCGGCCACAACACAAGCGGCCTTCATCAGGTGAAGGGATCAGGCCTGTCTCGAAGACAGCGCTGGAGTGAAACCTAAAGGTCGCGGTCTGAGCTTGGCTCTGTTTCACTCCAGCGCTGTCCTCGAGACAGCGCTGATCCCTTCACCTGATGAAGGCCGCTTGTGTTGTGGCCGAAACGTCGTGATTTTTGTCGTTTTATTTTTTACCTACGTGACTTTACCGAATAGAACCAAAGAGGATGGATCCTTGCAGTCACGAAAGCTTCAAATCTAGAATCCAAATGGGCCCGTGGCAGAAAAAAAAAGGTTCCCCAGTTCCTGACCTAAAGCTTAAGGGTCTCGTCCCGACCGCGAGGTGGCGTCGCTGTTCCAGCTGCGACTACGGCCACACCGCCGACTGCTCACGGCAAATAAAACTAAACTTTAAACTCTTATTTATTTTATACCAGGCGAAAAGGCCACACCGAACCGCTATGATGCAGCTCTTTGTCGCAAGACGACCCTGGCTATCAACATATTTTTTTTGTTAAATGATCGCGGCTTATTTGTCATCATCGCTGGACGTGTGGTGATGTTGTTGTTTCTTAAAGTGGAGGGGGAAAACCCGGTGGATCCGGAGAAAAATCCACGCGACCACGGGGAGAGAGATATATATATAGAGACACCGTGGGTCGAGAACGAACCCACGAACCTCCTGCACACCAGGCGAGGTAGTTAACATCTCCTAGCCACCGTGATGATGATGATGAGAGAGAGAGACACGCAAACTCCAAACATACAGCAAGGGTCAGTGTCTGGAACGAACCCACGACCTCCTGTATACCAGGCGAGGTAGTTAACATATCCTAGCCACCGTGATGATGATGAGAGAGGGAGACACGCAGACTCCAAATACACAGCAGCAGGCGTCAGGGTCGGGATCGAACCCACGACCTCCTGTATAACAGGCGAGGTAGTTAACATCTCATAGCCACCACGACAGCCAGTAACGTAACAAGCGTGCGGGCAGGGGGGGGGGGGGTTGCCTTGGCCTTCTACCGGTGGCCAAAGCTTCGAGTTGGTGGGGAGGCCCCCCCCCTTGACAACCACCATGAGATTTGTTTTCAAAACCAAGTCTATAAAGAACACACGACCACTTATTTAAAACGCCTCCAGCGTTAAAGCGTTAGTTAAGCGAGACCGTGAGCTTAAAGACGACGATACGGATTAGGGCAAGAGGAGACCACGGCGTCTAATAATAATACTACAGCCTCTGGGGTGCGACCCTGCGAAGTGACAAATCAAATATTGGACCGGAGGGCCGGAGGGCCGCACCCTCCGGGGAGAATGATGATTCTGATTCTCACTCTGCCGCTCTTTCGCACCCTCTCGGCGATCTGCAACCAAGCCAATTCCACCTCCCCATCCTCTCCTCCCCTCCCTCCCCTCCCCACCCTCTCCTCCCCTCCCCTCCCTCCCCTCCCTCCCCTCCCCTCACACGCGGGATTAATATTGAACTTTTAAATTGAACCAAGAGGCGCCACGGTGGCTATGAGATGTTGACTACCTCGCCTAGTGTACAGGAGGTCGTGGGTTCCCTCCCGACCCTGACGCCTGCTGCTGTTTATTTGGAGTCTGCGTCTCTCTCTCTCTCATCATCATCATCACGGTGGCTATGGGATGTTAACTACCTCGCCTGGTGTACAGGAGGTTCGTGGGTTCGATCCCAACCCTGACGCCTGCTGCTGTATATTTGGAGTCTGCGTCTCTCTCTCTCTCTCATCATCATCACGGTGGCTATGAGATGTTGACTACTTCGCCTGGTGTACAGGAGGTCGTGGGTTCCATCCCGACCCTGACGCCTGCTGCTGTATATTTGGAGTCTGCGTGTCTCTCTCCCTCTCTCTTATCATCACGGTGGCTATGAGATGTTAACTACCTCGCTTGGTGTACAGGAGTTCGTGGGTTCGATTCCGACCCTGACACCTGCTGCTGCTGTATATTTGGAGTCTGCGTGTCTCTCTCTCCCCCCGTGGTCGCGTGGATTTTTGTCCCGGTTCTCCTGTTTGCTTTGTCCCCCACTCCACATTTTGACAAATCAACGTGGCGAGCCTTCGAGTGAGTTGGCCGCCACTCCGCGTGTCCACACCACGGCGACTGAGCTCAGCCATTTCGCTGAGCTATCACTCGCGATGGCTGGAAAGCAAACAAAGTAAATAAATGAAGTAATATTTAAAAAAAAAACTATAAAGAACGCTTTTATGAAATGTGCTAGTAATGACAGAACTCCACAACTCCAGGAAGTGGCCCCGAAGCTTGCCACAACGTAACGGACCGTGATCAATTACAGCCAACGTCAGTTGACCTTGGACAATAAGACCCCAGCCCCAAACATATAAAAAAAGATTTTTTCAAAATATTTTTGTTCGTTTACTATGATAGAATATAGTTATTGTCATCAGCATGACATAAGTATACCAGGTTTGCAGTCGATACCACATTGGGAAGTGGGTTAAGATTGAGTTACAATATTTGAGGATACAACAACAACAAGACAGTGAGTTAAATAAAAAGCGTGTAACTCTGTGTGGACTTGAGAGCTGATGACAACGCGACAGAATCGTTTATAGTCGACCTTTGGGTTTCATCGAAGACGGGGCGGGTGAGTGCGTCGCGTTACAATCATTCGGGACAAACTTTTCACGCCCAAACTTTGGTCAGTGGCCAGGGGGTGGGGTGGGGGGTGCTGGAATAGGATCGCTGTGAAAAGAAACCGAGCCCGATATGTTTGGGGTGTGTGGTGTGTGTGTAGTGTGTGTGTGTGGTGTGTGTAGTGTGTGTGTGGTGTGTGTGTGTAGTGTGTGTGTGTGTGGTGAGTGTAGTGTGTGGTGTGTGTGTGGTAAGTGTGTGTGGTGTGTGTGTGTGTAGTGTGTGTGTGGTGTGTGTGTGGTGTGTGTGTAGTGTGTGTGTAGTGTGTGTGTGTGGTGTGTGTGTAGTGTGTGTGTGGTGTGTGTAGTGTGTGTGTGTGGTGTGTGTGTGGTGTGTGTGTGTGTAGTGTGTGTGTGGTGTGTGTGTGTGGTGTGTGTGTGTGTGGTGTGTGTGGTGTGTGTGTGGTGTAGTGTGTGTGGTGTGTGTGTGGTGTGTGTGTGGTGTGTGTGGTGTGTGTAGTATGTGTGTGTAGTGTGTGTGTGGTGTGTGTGTGTGGTGTGTGTGTGTGTGGTGTGTGTGTGTAGTGTGTGTAGTGTGTGTGGTGTGTGTGTGGTGTGTGTGTAGTGTGTGTGGTGTGTGTGTGGTGTGTGTGTAGTGTGTGTGGTGTAGTGTGTGTGGCATGTGTGGTGTGTGTGTGTGTGGTGTGTGTGTGTAGTGTGTGTGTGGTGTAGTGTGTGTGTGGTGTGTGTGGCATGTGTGGTGTGTGTGTGGTGTGTGTGGTTTGTGTGTGTAGTGTGTGGTGTGTGGTGTGGTGTGTGTGGTGTGTGTGGTGTGTGTGTGTGGTGTGTGTGTGGTGTGGTGTGTGTGTGGTGTGTGTGTAGTGTGGTGTGTGTGTGATGTGTGTGTGGTGTAGTGTGTGTGTGGTGTGTGTGGTGTGTGTGTGTGGTTTGTGTGTGTGTGGTGTGTGTGTGTAGTGTGTGGTGTGTGTGTGTGGTGTGGTGTGTGTGGTGTGTTTGGTGTGTGTGTGTGGTGTGTGTGTGGTGTGGTGTGTGTGTGGTGTGTGTGTAGTGTGGTGTGTGTGTGATGTGTGTGTGGTGTAGTGTGTGTGTGGTGTGTGTGGCATGTGTGGTGTGTGTGTGGTGTGTGTGGTTTGTGTGTGTAGTGTGTGGTGTGTGTGTGTGGTGTGGTGTGTGTGGTGTGTGTGGTGTGTGTGTGTGGTGTGTGTGTGGTGTGTGTGTGGTGTGTGTGTAGTGTGGTGTGTGTGATGTGTGTGTGGTGTAGTGTGTGTGTGGTGTGTGTGGTGTGTGTGTGTGGTTTGTGTGTGTGTGGTGTGTGTGGTGTGTGTGTGTGGTGTGTGTGTGGTGTGTGTCTGTGTGGTGTGTGTGGTGTGTGTGATGTGTGTGTGGTGTGTGTGTGTGGTGTGTGTGGTGTGTGGTGTGTGTGTGTGGTGTGTGTGTAGTGTGTGTTGTGTGTGGTGTGGTGTGTGTTGTGTGTGTGTGTGGTGTGTGTTATGTGTGGTGTAGTGTGTGCGGTTTGGTGTTGTGTCTGTGGTGTGTGTGGTCTAGTGTGGTGTGGTGTGTGCTGTGTATATGGTGTGGTGTGTGCGGTGTGTGTGGTCTAGTGTGGTGTGTGTGGGTGGTGTGGGTGGTGTGTGTGGTGTGTGTGGTGTGTGCTGTGTATATGGTGTGGTGTGTGTGGTCTAGTGTGGTGTGTGTGGGTGGTGTGCGTGGTGTGTGTGGTGTGTGCTGTGTGCTGTGTATATGGTGTGGTGTGTGTGGTGTGGTGTGTGTGGGTGGTGTGTGTGCGTGGTGTGTGTGGTGTAGTGTGGTGTGTGGTGTGTGTGGTGTGGTGTGTGCGGTTTGGTGTTGTGTATGTGGTGTGGTGTGTGTGGTCTAGTGTGGTGTGTGGTGTAGTGTGGTGTGTGTAGTGTGTGTGGTCTAGTGTGGTGTGGTGTGTGTGGTTGTAGTGTGGTGTGTGTGGTGTTTGTGGTGTGTGAGGAGCGGTGGTGCAGCGGTTAGCGTCACGCTGCGCGATCTACCTGGCGACCCGGGTTCGATTCCCGCTCACGGCTAACACCAGTGACGATTATCTGAACTGGTCCTGGGCCTCCCCTAGGTCGACTCAGCCTCAAATGAGTACCTGGTGCGATTTGTAAACATCGCCACTGGGGAGACAAAGGCGGCCGGGCGTGGTGTTGGCCACCCGCCCCCCGTGTGCCGTTCCGGCCTTCATAGGTATGCTCGCGAACAGCACTTGCCCCTACAGTCTGTTAAGGCTATACAGAGGATCTTTGTCTTTTTGTGTGTGTGGTGTGTGTGTGTGGTGTGTTGTGGTGTGGTGTGTGTAATGTGTGTGATGTGTGTAATGCGCGTGTGTGTAATGCGCGTGTGTGTAATGCGTGTGTGTGATGTGTGTGTATAATGAGTGTGTAATGTGTGGTGTGTGTGTGGTGTGTGTGTGGTGTGTGTGTAATGTGTGTGATGTGTGTGTAATGCGTGTGTAATGTGTGTGTGTAATGTGTGTGTAATCTGTGTTTATAATGCGTGTGTATGTGTATTGTGTGTTTATAATGCGTGTGTGTGTAATGTGTGTGTAATGTGTGTGTGTGTAAAGTGTGTATGTGTAATGTGTGTAATGTGTGTATGTGTAATGTGTGTGTGTAATGTGTGTAGTGTGTGTGTGTGTAATGTGTGTGTATGTGTAATGTGTGTAATGTGTGTGTATGTGTAATGTGTGTAATGTGTGTGATGTGTGTGTGTGTAATGTGTGTGTAATGTGTGTGTAATGTGTGTGTGTTTATAATGCGTGTGTGTGTGTAATGTGTGTGTGTATAATGTGTGTGTATGTGTAATGTGTGTGTAATGTGTGTGTGCAATGTGTGTGTGTAATGAGCCCGACCTTATCAAAGAACGCGACGCGCCTACGGGACAGACCACGAACCCTACCGGTTTCACAAATCCATCTCGCAGAGCACCGTTCTCGTCACCATCAATGGGGCGATGGTGTTTGGCGCATCACCGCCCGGGCTGGTTGACACTCATCTCGGAGCCAGTGGTTCTTCGTCACTTTATTTTTCACCCCCTACGATCCTTTAACAAAAGTGCAATGCTCACAAATACATGTAGGTTTGATGACGCTTAACGTCGAACTCGGATTGTAAATGTTGTCGCTTGGCTCCCCCAACAACACAGCCGGTGGTGCTGTGCTCGTGACGGATTTGCCACGTTCTGTTTACGCGACACAACCCTTACTGGTTGTGCCGTACTCTGTGCTTCTATTCGGTAAAGTCACGTAGGTAAAAAAAACAAAAAAAATCACGACGTTTCGGCCACAACACAAGTGGCCTTCATCAGGGTGAAGGGACCGGACTGTCCAGAGGACAGCTTCAGGCGCAGCTCCTTCATGGCGCGGAGCGACGTCCCGCAGCGGCTTCTCCCCGGCGAGCGTGGAGCGGAAGGCCCCTAGCGGTGCCGGCGATCTCAGCCGCGGTCTTCCACTTGGGCTGGTGGGGGCCTGCACGAGGTGGAAGACTGTCCGCGGCCCTGCCGATGTGAGGCGATGAGCCAGGGTCCCTCTCTCCTCTGATCCCCTGGAAGAGGCCTTTGCAGAACGAGGGACTCGTTCAGGAACCGCGCGAGGTCGTGGGGCGCGCGCGTTCTGCTCCGCTCGAAGCTCCGCCACGCGTCCAAGAGGCTCTGGTGACAACCTGGCAGCCTCGTGTAGTCGACCGGGCTCAGGACCATCAGGAAGAGCTCCTGTCCGTACCCCAGGCAGCCCTCTACATTTCTCAGCAGGCGAGGGCCGGCGACTTCCAGGGTAGCTCCTCCCGGTCGTACAGCGGCCGCCTGACCGCCACGAGCCTGAAGCTCGTGACCCTGGCGGCGACGTCCACCAGAACCCTGGCCGCCCTCGCCCACCGGCAGGCAGAGAACGCCCGGCCTGAGCCGGGGCTTTCCCGTGCCAGACGAAGCGCGCGAGTGAGCTGTTGACTCTGGTGAGTAGCCAAGCAGGAGGCTGGAGGGCCTTGGGTCTTGTGCCACAGCACGGATGCTGCCAGGGTGCTAGCGACGAGCACTCGGCCCCTGAAGGACATCTGCGGAGCGAGGCGTGGCGCCCATGTCAGTAATTTAGCCTCGACTGTGTCGGCCAGCTCGGTCCAGTTGTTCAGAGCGACGTCGTCACGTGGTTTCCCCAGGTGAACCCCCAGGTTTCTTGACTCCGTCGTCCCGCCAACTGACTCCTCCTGGGAGGAGCACGGAGCGAACGCCGCCTCGCGACCCCAAACACAGTGGGGGGCCTCGCACTTGGCCCGGTTGACCCTGGCGGAGGAGGCCCCCCCTCTCGTACGCCGCAGCCGCCTGGCAGAGCGCGGAGGCGTCACGTGACTCGTCGTTGAGGACGACGAGTCACGTGACGCGTCGTTGAGGACGACGCGTCACGACGTCGTCGTCGTCGTCTGTGTAAGCCGAGAGCCTGACGACCGCCTCCTCGGGTCCCGGGACTTTTGAGGCCAGAGAGATTTCGTCTCAGGTGGCGTAGCAGCGGCTCAACGGACAGGGTGTTGTACAGCAGCCCCGAGAGGGGGCATCCCTGTCTGACCCCCCTCGTCACAGGGAACAGGGCGCCGAGCCGCTGGTTTATCTTCAAGAGGCTGGATGTGCCCCCGTGCACAGGAGCCTAACGTGCGATATGAAGGCCTGGTCGAGGCCGAGCGACGTTAGGAGTTTGTCCAGGTACTTCGTGGCTCGCCCTGTCAAAGGCCTTCTCCTGATCTAAGAAGAGGAGGCCCAAGTCCACGTTGTGCGCTTCTGCAAGGGAGATTATGTCTCTGCCCGTACCAATGTTGTCGTATATGCACCATCCGGGGATGCAATACGACTGCTGTGGCAGAATCAGCTGACCCAGCACTGTCTTGAGACGGTTTGCCAGAGAGAGAGAGAGAGGGGACGACTCAGAGAGAGAGAGGATGACTCAGAGAGAGAGGGGACGACTCAGAGAGAGAGAGAGAGGATGACTCAGAGAGAGAGAGAGGATGACTCAGAGAGAGAGAGAGGACGACTCAGAGAGAGGACGACTCAGAGAGAGGACGACTCAGAGAGAGAGAGAGGACGACTCAGAGAGAGAGAGGACGACTCAGAGAGAGCGGACGATGCAGAGAGAGAGAGGACGACTCAGAGAGAGGGCGACTCAGAGAGAGAGGACGACTCAGAGAGAGCGGACGACAGAGAGAGAGGACGACTCAGAGAGAGAGAGAGGACGACTCAGAGAGAGAGAAAGTAGTTGTACTTACGTCACCCCGTGCTTAATTTGTGTTTTCGATGATTGACCTTCTAACAAAACTCCGGCCATGTCTCGCGACCCCCCTAGAAAGGGCAGCGTGCATCCCCAGGTGAGAACCACCCGTTTGGAAGGAAAGTGACCTGGGTTGGATTCCCCAGCTCTGGTGCCTTTCCGAGTGGAGTTTGAATGTCCTCTCCCCACCCACCCCACCCACCACCCCACCCACCCCACCCACCACCCAGGTGCCCGTGGGTCGACTGACACGCACACGCACGCACACACACAGGGACACGGTGACAACATTGCACGGTGACATAACAATGATACGGTGACGTCATAATTGCCACGGTGAGGTCATAATGACGCGGCGTCATGACGACACGCGGCAATGATCCCTCCGCGCCGAGCCGGGCGGGCGCCTGGTTCAGAACCGGTTCGCCAAACCGGTTTCGGCTCTCACCTCACTCGTGAGTGGGGAGCAGCGAGTACTCAGATGAGTCAACGTCAACATTTGAGGGGGGGGGGGGCGGGGAGGAGGTGGGGGGGCGTTGGTGAGGATAATAAACTAAACATACTATTTGATTATTTCGGTAGAAGTCACGTAGGTGGAAATAAAATAAAAAAAAATAACTAAATTAAATCACGACGTTTCGGAAGCAACACAAGCTTCCGTCATTAGACGGGGACAACCACAGCAAAAAAAAAAGATTTCGGCACCTGTGGTTCTCCCGCCTGATGACGGAAGCTTGTGTTGCTTCCGAAACGTCGTGATTTAATTTAGTTATTTTTTTTTTCACCAACGCTACCGAAAGCACTAAATAGTATGGATCCTTGCAGTCATCAAAACTTCAAATCTAAAGCTAAACACAATAAGCAGTTCTAAAGAAGTGAGTGTGTCAATCTAGATGTTGATGATGATGATGATTTAAAAGTGCATCAACAACTCCGCCAGCGGCGTCCTAACGTCGCAAGGGGGAAGAGCGTTCCAGACGGCCGCAGAAGCAAGCGCACCTCGAAGACGCCGCGGTGATGCAGCGGTGACCCCACCACCACCCCCCCCCACCACCACCACCACCCCCCACCCCCACCACCACCACCCCCACCACCACCACCCCCACCACCACCACCACCCCCACCACCACCACCCCCACCACCACCACCACCCCCCCACCACCACCACCCCCCCCCACCACCACCCCCCACCACCACCACCACCCCCCACCACCACCACCACCACCCCCCAACACCCCCCCCCCCCCCAACACCACCACCCCCCCCACCCCCCCCCCCCCCACCACCCCCACCACCACCACCACCACCACCACCACCAGCACCACCACCACCACCACCCCCACCAGCACCACCACCACCACCACCCCCCACCACCCGTCTCTGTTTCGACGGCCGAGCAGACAAATAAATCCGCTGCTGCTACTGTTGGGAGGATGAGCGGAGTGCGTGTGATGATGACGGTGATGCTGGGTTATTAGATATATATAGATAGATAGATCCTTTATTGTCACCAGTACAACGAAATTTTAAGTGCTCACCAGTCAGTACATCATTCATACATTTAAATAAATAAAACAAGAAATAAAAATAAAATAAAAGATAATCAATAAATTTTATGTATAAAAACTACCCAAGTATACCCACATACCCACATAAAAGTACATTTTATCATTGCACATCCTTATTTTACAGTCAATTGTATACAGTATTACTTAGTAATTAATTAGCAGTATTGAGTGTGGTCATTGCTGTAGGATAAAAGCTGTGTTTGAATCTGTTTGTCCTTGTTTTGACTGATCTGAATCGTCTACCTGATGGCAACAGCTCAAACAGAGAGTGTCCAGGGTGAGAAGAGTCCTTTATAATGTTCTTCGCTTTTTCGATGCAACGGGAATTGTGTAGTTCTTCCAATGTTGGGAGAGAGCACCCGGCGATTTTTTTGGGCCGTGTTGATGACCCTCTGCAGCGCTTTCCTCTGAGCCACTGTGCAGCCGGTGTACCATACACAGATGCAGTATGTAAGAATGCTCTCGATGGAAGCTTGGTAGAAGGACACCAGCAGTTTCTGTGTGATGTTATTCTTCCAGATCATTCTCAGGAAGTAAAGTCTCTGCTGGGCCTTTTTCAGTAGCTCAGAGGTGTTGGCCCTCCAGGTCAGGCCCTCCCCAATGTGTGGGACTCCCAGGAAGCGGAAGTCTGCCACCCTCTCCACACAGTCCCCGTTGATGGTTAGTGGTGGAGTGTCCGTTTTCTTTCTCCTGCAGTCTATTACGAGCTCCTTGGTCTTTGCGGTGTTAAGGGACAGGTTGTTGCTCCTGCACCACGCTGTCAGCCGCTCCACCTCGTCCCTGTAGGCAGACTCATCCCCCCCAGAGATGATCCCCATCACTGTGGTGTCATCAGCAAACTTCACGATGGTGTTGCTATGGTGGACGGGGGCACAGTCATGTGTGTAGAGGGAGTAGAGCAGGGGGCTCAGTACACAGCCCTGGGGGGAGCCAGTACCGAGGCTCAGCGCCGTGGATGTACGACGGCCCACTCTGACCCTCTGTCTGCGGCCCGAGAGGAAGCTATGTATCCACACGCAGGTGGAATGTGGGAGCCCCAGGTCGCCCAGTTTCACCACCAGTTTGCGCGGCAGGACGGTGTTGAACGCAGAACTGTAATCCACGAAGAGCATCCGCACACAGCTCCCCTGCTGCTCCAGGTGTGACAGTGCAGCATGCAGTGCTGTAGCCCGCGGCGTCCTCCGTGGATCTGTTCGCTCTGTAGGCAAACTGGTGGGGGTCAAGGCTTCGGGGGCAATGTTGCAATGATGTGACTCCGGACAAAGTTTTTCAAAGCACTTCATCGCCACCGGCGTCAGTGCTACTGGCCGGTAGTCGTTGAGGCTGGAAATGTGGGGGGTTTTTTTGTCGGCAGGGGGACTATGGTGGAGGACTTTAGGCAGGGTGGTACCGTGGACTGTTCCAGAGACAGGTTGAAAATCCTTGTGAAGACTCCAGCCAGCTCGTCAGCGCAGTCCCTCGGCACACGTCCCGGGACGCCGTCAGGTCCCACAGCCTTGGGTTGACTGCCCGCAGCGTACGCTTCACCTCGTGCTCCTCTACTGTGAGGTTCAAGCTGCTGTGGACTGTGGGGCTTTGGTGATGCTGTCCCTGGTGGTGTCACCTCAAAGCGGGCAAAGAAGAGGTCCAACTCCTCTGCCAGAGCGGTGTCACCATCAGCAGCTCCGAGGTTGGCCCCGTAGTTGGTGAGGTGCCGGACTCCCTGCCACACCTGCCTGCTGTCGTTACTGTCCAGGCGTTCCTCAATCCTCCTCCTGTAGTCTGCTCTGGCCTCACGGATGCCTCTCTTCAGGTTAGCTCGGGCAGTGTCTGTAGAGAGCTTTGTCTCGGGATTTGAAGGCGATGTTCCTCTCCTTCAGCAGCTGCTGGACCTCCCCCGGTCATCCGGGGCTTCTGGTTGGGGTAGACCCGAATGCGTTTGTCCGCAGTGACAGCGTCTATGCAGATTTTGAATGTAGCACAATACACTTAGCTGTGAACACCTCCAGGTCCTGATGTTCGAAGACGCCCCCAGTCGGTCCTATCAAAGCAGTCCTGCAGCTGCTGGGCGGCACCTTCAGGCCAGGTGGCGACAGTTTTCGTGATGGTAGGAGCCGTTTTCTTGATGGGGGCGTATGCAGGGATCAAAATCGGGGACAAATGGTCAGACTGGCCAATGTGTGGTAGTGGTCTAGCCCTGTAGCCTAGTTTGTGATGTTGGTGTAGACCTTGTCCAGAGTCTTAGTTCCCCTAGTAGCACACTTAACATGCTGGTGGAATTTTAGGGAGTGCTGCCTTTAAGTCTGCACGGTTGAAATCCCCTGCTATAGTCTGCAGGGCGTCAGGATACTTGCTCTGCCGAATGCTAATGCTGCCATGTAAAAAAAAAAGTCCAATAGCTGAGTTAGCATTAGCAACCGGTGAGAAGTAAACAGCGATTATCATGACCACAGTAAACTCTCTTGGGGAGGCAAATGGGCCTGCATTTAACAGTCGCATACTCCAGATCTGGTGAGTAGTGGCTGCCTGCAGTCACTGTGTTAGTACACCAGCTGTTATTCACGTACACACGGAGCCCCCCCTCCTCTGCTCTTACCGGAGTCCACTGTTCTGTCATTGTGCTGTGCTGTGTAGCCTGCTAGCTCAATGGCAGAGTCCGGGATGGATGAATGAAGCCAGGTTTCTGTGTTGAGCGGAATGCAGCTGTCCTTCACTACGTTGTTCGCTGTGGTCTGCAGCCTCGGTTAAACCCATTCTGTTCGCCAGGGATCTTGCATTCGTGAGAAATAGGCTGGGGTGGCGGTGGTTTGAGTGGCTGCCTCCGTAGCCCTTGCTAGCGCACCGGCCCTGCAGCCTCGCTTCTGCCTTCTATCTCTCTCCCTCTCCCGCCGGGATGATGATCCACGGAGAGCCGCGGCTCCTCGCTATACTCCACGGGAATCTTGTGAAGACGGAGAAACTCGCTTGCAACACCCCGTTCGTAACGCAGTCCGATCTTAAGGAGATCGTGCCGGCTATAAAGGT
Organism: Petromyzon marinus; assembly: GCF_010993605.1. NCBI lineage: Eukaryota > Metazoa > Chordata > Hyperoartia > Petromyzontiformes > Petromyzontidae > Petromyzon > Petromyzon marinus. The sequence goes on along the minus strand of NC_046127.1, from coordinate 4,114,012 downwards.
GTTACTCGCCCGACAAAATGTACGCGAAACAAGACACAATGGGTACAACAAACAACCGTGCAAGGCGCCGACCGGGTAGAGACTCTGAGCTGTTGCAACTGTGTGCGCCGCCATCTCTCACACGGTTCCTCGTGAAGTCGGGAGGTGGGGGGGGAGAGGGGTGGGTTAACCCCCAGTGGAAGGCCGCGTTCTCTCGGAAGAGCAGCCTGATACCCCCCCCACCTCCACCCCCCCCACCTCCACCCCCCCCACCTCCACCCCCCCCACCTCCACCCCCCCCACCTCCACCCCCCCCCACCTCCACCCCCCCACCTCCACATCCACCCCCCCACCTCCACATCCACCCCCCTACCTCCACCCCCCACCTCCACCTCCACCCCCCACCTCCACCCCCCACCTCCACCCCCCACCTCCACCCCCCCACCTCCACCCCCTACCTCCACCCCCCACCTCCACCCCCCACCTCCACCCCCCACCTCCACCCCCCTACCTCCACCCCCCTACCTCCACCCCCCACCTCCACCCTCCCACCTCCACCCTCCCACCTCCACCCCCTCACCTCCACCTCCACCCCCCTACCTCCACCCCCTACCTCCACCCCCCCACCCCCCTACCTCCATCCCCCACCTCCACCCCCCCACCTCCACCCCCACCTCCACTGCCCCCAATTCTCCCCCATCTCCCCCACCTCCACCCCCCCACCTCCACCCCCCACCTCCACCCCCCTACCTCCACCCCCCACCTCCACCTCCACCCCCCTACCTCCACCCCCCACCTCCACCCCCCCACCTCCACCCCCCTACCTCCACCCCCCACCTCCACCTCCACCCCCCTACCTCCACCCCCCACCTCCACCCTCCCACCTCCACCCCCCCACCTCCACCCCCCTACCTCCACCCCCCACCTCCACCCCCCACCTCCACCTCCACCCCCCTACCTCCACCCCCCACCTCCACCTCCCACCTCCACCCCCCACCTCCACCTCCACCCCCCACCTCCACCCTCCCACCTCCACCCCCCACCTCCACCCCCCTACCTCCACCCCCCACCTCCACCCCCCCACCTCCACCCCCCTACCTCCACCCCCCTACCTCCACCCCCCACCTCCACCCCCCACCTCCACCCCCCCACCTCCACCCCCACCTCCACCCCCCCACCTCCACCCCCACCTCCACTGCCCCCAATTCTACCCCACCTGCACCGCCTCCACCCCCCCCCATCTCCCCCACCTCCACCCCCCCACCTCCACCCCCCACCTCCACCCCCCCACCTCCACCCCCCACCTCCCCCCACCTCCGCCACTTCACGAGGAACAATAACCCAGCATCACCGTCATCATCACGCGCACTCCGCTCATCCTCCCAGCAGCAGCAGCAGCGGATTTATTTGTCTGCTTGGCCGTCGAAACAGAGACGGTGGGGGGTGGTGGTGGGGGGTGGTGGTGGGGGGTGGTGGTGGGGGGTGGTGGTGGGGGGGTGGTGGTGGGGGGTGGTGGTGGGGGGTGGTGGTGGGGGGTGGTGGTGGGGGGTGGTGGTGGGGGGTGGTGGTGGGGGGTGGTGGTGGGGGGTGGTGGTGGGGTCACCGCCGCATCACCGCGGCGTCTTCGAGGTGCGCTTGCTTCTGCGGCCGTCTGGAACGCTCTTCCCCCATGCGACGTTATAACGCCGCTGGCGGAGTTGTTGATGTACTTTTAAATCATCATGAACATCATGTGTGTAGCCGTGTGTGTGTGTGTGTGTAGCCGTGTGTGTGTGTGTAGCCGTGTGTGTGTAGCCGTGTGTGTGTGTAGCCGTGTGTGTGTGTAGCCGTGTGTGTGTGTGTAGCCGTGTGTGTGTGTGTAGCCGTGTGTGTGTAGCCGTGTGTGTGTGTAGCCGTGTGTGTGTGTAGCCGTGTGTGTGTGTGTGTGTAACCGTGTGTGTGTGTGTGTAGCCGTGTGTGTGTGTAGCCGTGTGTGTGTGTGTAGCCGTGTGTGTGTGTGTGTAGCCGTGTGTGTGTAGCCGTGTGTGTGTGTAGCCGTGTGTGTGTAGCCGTGTGTGTGTGTGTAGCCGTGTGTGTGTGTGTAGCCGTGTGTGTGTGTGTGTAGCCGTGTGTGTGTGTGTGGCCGTGTGTGTGTGTAGCCGTGTGTGTGTGTGTAGCCGTGTGTGTGTGTAGCCGTGTGTGTGTGTAACTGTGTGTGTGTGTCGCCGTGTGTGTGTGTGTAGCCGTGTGTGTGTGTAGCCGTGTGTGTGTGTAGCCGTGTGTGTGTGTAGCCGTGTGTGTGTGTAGCCGTGTGTGTGTGTAGCCGTGTGTGTGTGTAGTCGTGTGTGTGTGTAGCCGTGTGTGTGTGTAGCCGTGTGTGTGTGTGTAACTGTGTGTGTGTGTGTAGCCGTGTGTGTGTGTAGCCGTGTGTGTGTGTGTAGCCGTGTGTGTGTGTGTGTGTAGCCGTGTGTGTGTGTGTGTAGCCGTGTGCGTGTGTAGCCGTGTGTGTGTGTAACCGTGTGTGTGTTTAGCCGTGTGTGTGTGTAGCCGTGTGTGTGTAGCCGTGTGTGTGTGTAGCCGTGTGTGTGTAGCCGTGTGTGTGTGTAGCCGTGTGTGTGTGTAGCCGTGTGTGTGTGTAGCCGTGTGTGTGTGTAGCCGTGTGTGTGTGTGTGTAGCCGTGTGTGTGTGTGTGTAGCCGTGTGTGTGTGTGTAGCCGTGTGTGTGTGTGTGTAGCCGTGTGTGTGTGTGTAGCCGTGTGTGTGTGTGTGTAGCCGTGTGTGTGTGTGTAGCCGTGTGTGTGTAGCCGTGTGTGTGTGTGTGTAGCCGTGTGTGTGTGTGTGTGTAGCCGTGTACGTGCGTGTAGCCGTGTGCGGCATGTTAATGAATCAGGTGCTATGGGGGGGTTGGTGGGTGGGTGAGTGAGTGAGTGGGTGGCCCAGCTTGAGCGCTAAACCTGTCCGTCCAGAACCAATCTCGATTTCTTATCGGGCTCGAGACGGTCTGAGCGCTCGCAGCATCTAGGGGTCCTCGCTGTGTCACCACCACCAGCAGCAGGATCGGCAGCAGCAGCATCAGCAGCATCAGACTCACGTATGCATCGTTTTCCCAAATTCTGAGCGTTTCATTTTCGTTCAAACTTTTTTTTTGACAATTTCCCACGGACAAGAACATCCTCATCAACATCCTCATCATCATCCTCATCATCATCATCCTCATCCTGCTGCCCCGTTGCCGGCTGGGCCTCTGTGGATGTGGTCGCGACTCTACAGACGAGGGGCTTGCGATGGATCGCCTGTGGCCGTGTAAGTTTAAACCACCCCCCCTTTCTTTTTTTGAATTCCATACAGCACAGGGTGTGTGTGGGGGGGGGGGTGATGGTGGGGGGGATGATGGTGGGGGGGTGATGGTGGGGGGGGGGGGGGTGATGTGGGGGGGGTGATGGTGGGGGGGTGATGGTGGTGGGGTGATGGTGGGGGGGGATGGTGAGGGGGTGATGGTGGGGGGAGGGTTGATGGTGGGGGGGGGATGATGATGATGGTGGGGGGATGATGGTGGGGGGTGATGATGGGGTGGGTGATAGTGGGGGGGGGGGGGGTGATGGTGGGGGGGGGGGGGGTAATGGGGGGGGGGGGTGATGGTGGGGGGAGGATGATGATGATGATGGTGGGGGGATGATGGTGGGGGGTGATGATGGGGTGGGTGATAGTGGGGGGGGGGGGGTGATGGTGGGGGGGGGGGGTTGATGGTGGGGGGGGGGGGTTGATGGTGGGGGATTTGTTGACCCGCCCCAATACGCTCGAGTCTTCTGGCTGGGACATACTACAAACACGCTGTGGATTTCGTTCATTCATTCGTGGCCGAGACGTTGACTGCCTCGCCTGTTGGGGCAATCGCTGTTGAGGCGAGCAGCTCTTATGAAGGACAGCAAAGGCGAACGAAGGGTGGGAGAGGGGGATGGGGTTGACAGCACCACGCCCGGCCGCCTTTGTCTCCCCAGTGCTGATACTTTGCACGCCGTACCGGGTGCTGTACTCGTTTGAGGCCGAGTCGACCTAGGCGAGGCCCAGGACCGGTTCGGATGATTGTCACGCTGGTGTTGGTTGGTGGCCCGTGAGTGGGAATCGAACTCTGGTCGCCGCGGTGGCTATGAGATGTTAACTACCTCGCCTGGGGTACAGGAGGTCGTGGGTTCGATCCTGACCGTGACGCCTGCTGCTGTATATTTGGAGTTTGCGTGTCTCTCTCTCTCTCATCATCATCACGGTGGCTGGGAGATGTTAACTACCTCGCTGGGTATACAGGAGGTCGTGAGTTCGATCCAGAACCCTGATGCCTGCTGCTGTATATTTGGAGTTTGCGTGTCTCTCTCATCATCATCACGGTGGCTGGAAGATGTTAACTACCTCGCCGGGCATACAGGAGGTCGTGAGTTCGATCCAGAACCCTGACGCCTACTGCTGCTGTTTATTTGGAGTTTGCGTGTCTCTTTCTTCCCGTTGTCGCGTGGATTTTTTTTCCGGGTCCTCCGTTTTCTCCCCTGCACATTTAGAATCAACGCTGCTGTGAATTTGCATACGACGACTGACGATGGATGATGAGCAGCCCACTTCTCTGAGCTATCATTTGTTATAGCCGGGTCGCATCTGAAAACATTCTACATAGCTCAGTGGGGGCCTTACCTGGATACATAGTTTACAATGTTGCCTGAGGAAGAACATTGTTCATCAGAGCGTACTCCCTGCTATTGATGTACGAGACACGGATACATTTTGTTGATGGATGATCACGTCCGTATGCTACTGCGTTGGCAGTCGTGTACAGCCACAATTAACGAAATATACAATAGGCCACGTTTCAGGCAATGACACTTCTTTCACTTGCACAGGGACCCATATAGACTGGCACAGAGACCCATAGACTCGCACAGAGACCCATAGACTCGCACAGAGACCCATAGACTCGCACAGAGACCCATAGACTCGCACAGGGACCCATAGACTCGCACAGAGACCCATAGACTCGCATGGACACCCATAGACTCACACAGAGACCCATAGACTCGCACACAGACCCATAGACTCGCACAGAGACCCATAGACTCGCACAGGGACCCATAGACTCCAATAGAAACCCAACGACTATTTCTGTACAGCTTATCTTTAGACGCCGCTACGTGAATCCACGTTGAGTTGTGGCCTTGAATTGCCTGGTGGCCTTGAATTGCCTGGTGGCCTTGCATTGCCCGGTGGCCTTGCATTGCCCGGTGGCCTTGAATTGCCCGGTGGCCTTGAATTGCCCGGTGGCCTTGAATTGCCCTGTGGCCTTGAATTGCCCGGTGGCCTTGCATTGGCCGGTGGCCTTGCATTGGCCGGTGGCTTTGCATTGCCCGGTGGCCTTGCATTGCCCGGTGGCCTTGCATTTGCCCGGTGGCCTTGCATTGCCTTGTGGCCTTGCATTGCCCGGTGGCCTTGAATTGCCCGGTGGCCTTGCATTGGCCGGTGGCTTTGCATTGCCCGGTGGCCTTGCATTGCCTTGTGGCCTTGCATTGCCCGGTGGCCTTGCATTTGCCCGGTGGCCTTGCATTTGCCCGGTGGCCTTGCATTGCCTTGTGGCCTTGAATTGCCTGGTGGTCTTGAACTGCCTGGTGGTCTTGAATTGCCTGGTGGTCTTGCATTGCCTGGTGGTCTTGCATTGCCTTGTGGCCTTGAATTGCCTGGTGGTCTTGAATTGCCTTGTGGCCTTGAATTGCCTTGTGGCCTTGAATTGCCTGGTGGTCTTGAATTGCCTGGTGGCCTTGCATTGCCCGGTGGCCTTGCATTGCCCGGTGGCCTTGCATCGCCCGGTGGCCTTGCATTGCCCGGTGGCCTTGCATTGCCCGGTGGTCTTGCATTTACCACAAGGAGCAAATGGGCTCGCCACGATTAACAGCGGCCATCAGTGGCGCTGCTAAATACAGCCCGGAACGGACTGTGGAATGCGTCTATGATTGACTGCCCGCTCACTCGCAACTCTCGCACGCACGCACGCACAGATAAAGATCCCCAGTATAGCCTTGACAGACTGTAGGGGCAAGTGCTGTTAGCGAGTAGCACCTATGAAGGCCGGAACGGTACACGAGGGGGTGGGTGGCCAGCACCACGCCCGACCGCCTTTGTCTCCCCAGTGGCGATGTTTACGCACGCACGGACACACGCACGCACGTGTAGCCTTCCACAGGCTGTTGGGGCAAGTGCTGTTGGCGAGTAGCAGCACCTAATGAAGGCCGGCACGGTGCAGGAGGCGCGTGGATGTGCGGCGCCACTTCCCGGCCGCCTTTGTCTCCCCAGTTGGCGATTTTTGTTTGTTTGTTTTTGTTTTGCTGCACAAGCGGCGACCAGCGGCTCCCGACTCGAATCGGTTGGATTTTTGGGGGGGCCGTTGTTGGGACGACCTTTTTATCTCCGTGGTCAAAAATAAACCAAGAAAAACACACCACCGTCTGGATCGCAAAGCAAGTGGTGAAAGAGTCGATAGATATTTGCACACTCGGTGCACGATGCGAAGTTGAGTTGTGAGAGCTTTGAGAAACCCTCCAGAGAACCACGTTGCCTTTTTATTCGGGGGGGGGGAGGGGGGGGTGTTCAAACTCGTATGCAAGTTTAGGGAGCCCACGAAAGTGTGTGGTGGGACGTGTCTATGTGTCTGTGTCTTTGTCTTTGTGTGTGTGTGTCTGTGTGTGTGTGGGGAGCGGTAGCGTAGCGGTTAGCGCTACGCTGCGCTATGAACCCGGCGACACGAGTTCGATTCCCGCTCACGGCCAACACCAGGTGACAATTATCTGAACCGGTCCTGGGCCTCCCCTAGGTCGACTCAAATGAGTACCTGGTGCGGTGGTGCAGTAAACATCGCCACTGGGGAGACAAAGGCGGCCGGGCGTGGTGCTGGCCACCCACCACCCCCTCGTGTGCCGTGCCGGCCTTCATAGGTGCTCGCTAACAGCACTTGCCCCAACAGTCTGCTGCAGGCTATACGGGGGATCTTTGTCTTTTGTCTGTGCGTGTGTCCGTGTGTGCTTGCTGCTGAGAGAGTCGCCGCACGTATGGTGCAGGTGGGGTGGTGCAGGTGGGGTGGTGCAGGTGAGTGCGTCTACTTGTGTTGAACTTCTTTCGCACCGTACGTAGCCAACCGTGCTAATCGGAGGTGCGTGGGGGTAATGAAAACAAAGCTAACTACAACACTCTCGATTCCAAATAAATGAGTTTGTCAGTCGAGACTCTAGATGATGATTTAAACATGCATCATCGTTCCAAGTGGCTTACTAATATCGTAAGGAGCGGTACAGGTGGTGGAGGAGCAGTACAGGTGGTGGAGGAGCGGTACAGGTGGTGGAGTAGGAGCGGTACAGGTGGTGGAGTAGGAGCGGTACAGGTGGAGGAGGAGCAGTACAGGTGGAGTAGGAGCAGTACAGGTGGAGTAGGAGCAGTACAGGTGGTGGTGGAGGAGCAGTACAGGTGGTGGTGGAGGAGCAGTACAGGTGGTGGTGGAGGAGCAGTACAGGTGGTGGTGGAGGAGCAGTACAGGTGGTGGAGGATCAGTACAGGTGGTGGTGGAGGAGCAGTAGTGGTGGAGGAGCGGTACAGGTGGTGGTGGAGGAGCGGTACAGGTGGTGGTGGAGGAGCGGTACAGGTGGTGGTGGAGGAGCGGTACAGGTGGTGGAGTTCACGTAAATGCATCCTGCAATGAATCACGTGGCGCCGTGCCTGACACTGACACAGATGACATTTACCGCTGCCTCTTACGCATGACAGATCGCCCCCCCATTTAATTTTATACCGTGCGAGTGTACGCGCGCGCGCGTGCGTGTGTGTGTGCCCGCGCGCGTGTGTGTGTGCGTGTGTATGTGTGTGCGTGTGGGCCTTCGTAGGTGCTCGCTAACAGCACTTGCCCCAACTGTTAAAGGCTATGCGGGGGGGGGGGGTATTTTTTTGTGGGGAGCGGTGGTGTAGTAACGTTTAGCGCTACGCTGCGCTACGAACCCGGCGACCCGAGTTCCATTCCCGCTCACGGCCACCAACATCAGTGACGTCCCCTAGATCGACTCAGCCTCAAATAAGCACCCGGTGCGGTGTGCAAACATCGCCACTGGGGAGACAAAGGCGGCCGGGCGTGGTGCTGGTCACGCACCCCCCTCATGTGCCGTTCTGGCCTTCTCGGTGTGCGTGTGCGGGACACGGCCAAAGTTTTTTTTGTTATAGAAGGTAAATAATCGATAATACAAATTTAAAAAAGTAACTCGACTTACTTTGGTTCATCAACCCCTATGTAGTTATTAATATTGTACATTTTTTTGTAACTCTTGAGAACGAATGAGGTGCAAAGCTGCAGTAAAGTTGAAGAACTACTGGTCTAGGATGACTAGGGACTGTGTAGACATCAGGTGAAGGTGGCCAGGCCTGTGATCTATTGTTTTTTTTTTACCTACGTAACTTCACCGAAAGAACCAAAGAGTATGGCCAGGCCTTTTAATAGGTGCTCGCTAACACCATTCGTAAGGATTTACATTTTGAGACCTCCTTTGCCAGTAACAAGATATAAAAATAGGTTTTACCCTTTTAACTGGCACAAAAACTGACACCTTTATTCAAGGCATCATGTTTGCAATAACCACAACACAAGCAGTCAAAATGCAAACAAAAAAGACAACTCTGATAATATCTATATCTTGTTACTGGCAAAGGAGGTCTCATGGTGTAAATGCTCACCCCGAGCCCTCAATACTCTGATAGTGCGCTGTTTTTGAGTTGTACACCTTTTGGCGTCTTCTGGTCCAACACCAATGGAGACTAGGCTCTAAGAAAAGCCGTCTCGGGTGTGGACCAATCAAATTCAAGGACAGTGCATATTATTATCAGAGTTGTCTTTTTTGTTTGCATTTTGACTGCTTGTGTTGTGGTTATTGCAAACATGATGCCTTGAATAAAGGTGTCAGTTTTTGTGCCAGTTAAAAGGGTAAAACCTATTTCTATACCATTCGTAAGGGTTATTTTTTTCCATTTATTTGGTATAGTCCTGTGAGCCAATTCGGCTCTTGAATCGGGTGCAACCGCAACAAACAAAAAAACAAAAACATGAACAAGAAAAACATCTTAAAGTGACTATGTGACTGTGCAAACAGAAAATCCAAGGAAAAAAAAACAGCAAAAATATTCCTGAAAAAAGCACCGTACACCAACGCTGTGTGCAAAAATCCCAGTGGGATGCACGTCAAACAACAACAACAACAACCACAAGACAACTTAGATTAAGGCCATCAGTTTCTAAGGGCTATTGCGTGAGACATTGTCACG